>MU090411.1:0-29808 GCA_014858505.1 Corymbia citriodora subsp. variegata | reverse complement strand
CCTAATTATCGTCAATGCTTATTAGGGTTATTCAACTAATAAAGAAAAACTAACGAGAGGACTTTTGTAGGTCCAACCTTGCCGAAGGCATCTTTCTAGAAGCCGCATTACCAGCGTTTCGCAAAACAATGATCGCCAAATGCGTTTTTTTCTTGATGAAAACACTTTTAATTCAAAGATTCCTATTCTTAGTAACATGAAATAATTATTACGATGAGACCCATAATTAATTATTCACTATCTTGGATTGACCGTAAATCTTTAAAATAAAAGGTGGAATTACTGTTCCATTTAAAAGAGAACTATTTTTTTTTTTTAATAAACCTGTTCGTTTCCCTCTTTCTCTGTATCTCCGCAAATTTATTCCCATACGCTAAATTGAGAGAGAAAGAGGGGGGCCAATTTTCAAGATTCGTCTCATCGAGAAAGAGAAAGATTCCGAGAAATAATGTCGTCCAAGACTTGACATTTCAAGACAACGTATAGGAATACCAATAAAAATATCTCATGACTATCCTTATATGGAAACATCCATACTTTCGAAAGTTCCCCTATGTGCCGATCGCTAGTGCATACATGGCCCCGCATCGAGTCTGTCGTCCCATCGAGAATCCATGTCGAAAAGGACGACGGACCTGAAGACCGGACATTAATTCTCATGTAACAAACAAGGGATCGTCCTCGCATGATGCCCGAAGCAGAACGGGACAACAGGTTATTGTTCTTTAGTTTTTGCTTGTTATACAGTAGAAAATTTAATGATTGTTCTTCTACCTAAGAGGGAAAATATATATTGAACCGGCTTCTTTGGCGACGAGTTTCTCCAATGAAGGCGTGATTTCTTATTTCATGGATGATGTCGTGGGTAAAAATGAGTAAATTGATCGAGGGCGATTGGGGCGGTAGTTTTAATTTTTGCTTTTATTTTTTGTTTTTGTGTTCGAGATTTTCATATTTTGGTTTCCCCTGAAAATTGGTGCTTTGGAATCTTGATTGAAGATTGGGGCGGTAGAGATTAACGTATATAATAATATTAAGGAAAGAAATTGACGGGGAAAGGAAAAATCAAGACCAAAAAGAAGAGGAAAGTAGGCACGCAATGAAGGATCCTTGGACACGTGGCGAAATCTAGCGCATTAGAAATTGTATGAAAAATGCAACCCATTCGTTCGTTTCCTTGTCATACTCGATAGAAACTGCTGCGAACCGACAGATTTTCAAGATTTGTCTCACTAAGGAAAAGAACAAGCCCCACTTCAAGAAGATTACAAAAATCAAAAGCTAAGGCATATTCTTCGTGTCGCAACTTATAAAAAGGTGGAAAATAGTCTCAAGAATCGAGATGACTCTATTCGATTGTCGTCATGTGATAGACTTTGAGGACGATGGACTTGACAGACAAGACATTGATTCTCATGTGTTGAACAGGGATCGTCCTTATGTGATGCCTTAGTCCAATGAGACGATGCACCTGATAAGAAATTTAACCATTGCTTTCGTTAATAGAAAAAACAAAAGATACATGCATTAGAAGTTATAAAACTTATCACGAAAGTATAATTAAATCTTAAAAGTTTTAAAAAAGTGTAATTAAGTCTTAAAACTTTCAAAAAGTATAATCAAATCCTAACAATTGTCAAATTGATTAAATCAAATCCTTTTTTATTTTTATTTTTTAAAAATTTAGGATCCGATTGTATTTTTGATTGCATTTTTTGAAAGTTATATGATTCGTTTGCATTTTGGGACTTCCAGTGCACTTATCCCACAAAAATATAATTTCATGGACTTTCTTGAGCATCAAATTTCATTAGTGAATGAATGTTTTCTTGTTCTTTGAATTATGTGATATATATAGAAATTAATTGCGGTAGAAAATTTGTACAAGAACATGTGTTTAATCGTGGATCCTAATGTGAAATGTAAAATTTCTTGACATGTGATTTCATTGGTTTTAAGATAAAGACGAGGTCGTGCTAAGGATTTTTCTTATTATGGAAAGCAACCGCACAATCTCTTTGCCCTTTTTTTGATTTTTTTTTTTACTGAATTTTTGAAAAATATTTACGTTGTTTTGTATTTTCCCAAAATAATTATAATACATGTTGGCATTTCACACCAATGCAAAATCTCGAAATTTAAAGCATTTTCCAAACTCATTCTAAGACACGACAATGTTTGCTATTTCAAATTCAAGATCCCAAGATCGGTTGCCCTTCCTAGTTCCTGTCGTTTTACACTAATTTTGCGAATGATAATCAGAATTTAATAATAAATTCAGAATTTTCTAAAGTCCCTGTTTTTATTCATTGCCAGACATTCCACTTTATTCTTCTGAAACAGTTGTTGCAAAAGCAAAAAGTGAAATAGAAATAAAATAAATAAATAAATAAATAAAACGGGGTGCCGTTTGTTGATCTAGATTAGGCAAAATTGGTCAGCAACTCGTCAGGGTCGCTTTAGCAGGTGTAGCTGGCGCTTGCTTGGCCTTTGACCTGAATTGCTACTATCGAATGGACTAAAATTACCTGCCCAGCTGGTCATCAATTCATGTCAATTTCTTGTAAAATACTTTTCTTGGAAAAGGGGGGAAAGAAACATTGTCCTTTCGCATTAGTCTCGAGTTCGGTTTGGGTCGATCTCGGGTCCTTCTAGATGACTTAGTGTAGCTTTTGGATTGTATGTCCCGTGTTAGGTCGGGAATTATCACTGATGTACCTCAGTACCTTTCTGAAAGCAATGCATGATCGATAAGTGTGACTTTCTATTCCATTTTTACCAAATGCAATGCTATGGTAACTTTTATTGGCTATTTTGCACTTGGTAAAGGTGTTAATAGGAGCCCCTGTTTCCCAATCTATGGTTAAAGCTTTTGGCTTTTGATATTGGCTAGCTTTCAAAATTCAATAATAGAAAAAGGAGAAAAGCACCGAATCAATTTTAAAAATATTGTATAGATGTCAATTTAGTTCTAAACATTTTACGAAAAATTACAATGTGGTTCTTTTAGTCAATATTGGCTAAGGAATTCTAACATAATATCTAATTATTGCCGACTGTCTTACATGACATACCGTCACGTCAACCCTGGAGGCCATTGGCAGGCTTGTGGCCCTTGAAGCCCTACTGGCCACAATGAAAATGAAAGAAAAGAACAGAAATGAAAAAATAAAAATATTAAAACATATTTCAAAAAAATATTAATGCCAGTACCGTCCATACCATGTAAGACATTGATATCCACATCTATAGTTTCGGCTAAAATTAGAAGAAAGAACTATATTGGCAAATCGTTAAAATATTTAGAATTAAATTGGCCGAGTCAAAAAATTTATGACTCAATTGAGGTTTGTATAATAAAGTTAAATCTTTTTTATGGAATTATTCACAATAAAACTGGTCCATGGAGTTGATTGATGCAATCATTAATACATAATTGAACTGTAATCTTTTGGGTGCTTCCGGGCAGATATGAGTGGTTCCTTTTTCCACAAACTTTGATTGCCAACTTCGGTGGCCCGAAAAGCAATTTTTTAATAAAAGGGGATAACATTATTTTTTCTAAATACCATCAAAAGGTATGGCTAGAAATGGACTAAAGACCGTTCCTTGTGGAGTCCCATGTCAGACAACGGAAAGCCAACACAATTGGGTGGTGGAATATCTTTTTTTTCTTTCTTAATTTATTCTTTTGTTTACATAAATATATATTTTTCAATTTTATTGTTTTAATGTACGTGTGAGCTTTATTGAAGAAATTCTATATCGAAAAATCGACATGATATAGAGCAATTAATATATCATAATTAACACATAATTCATTGACTTAAAATTTCTTGAATAAATATGAATTCAACTGGATACGTTAACATGTTCGGATTTAACTTTCCTCTTAGTGATATCTTTGGTAAAAGGTATGAGAATTTTGCTGTTCACTTGATTATAATACGACGGTGAACGGTGATGGGATATTTGTTAAATACTATATACTTCCCAATCTCTTTTTTTAATTGTCGAACGCTTTGTTGCTTAGCTTTTTGCATGTTTTCTGCGTCCTTTTCGTATATGACCATTCAAACCCCGAGGGAACATATCTCATCACCTCCCGGTCTGTGTGTGGACCAAGCAAAGCGTGGAGGAAATGGTGGGGGCAAGCTCAGCTTTTACTAATATGCAAAAAAAAATTAAAATTAAAAAAATTAAAAAAATTATTAACATCCAAATTTCATTTGACTAGAATTTCATGACCCACCGCCTGTCTCAATACAATAATCTACGCTTGAATTGGGATGAAATCCATTTATGCTGAAAACATTTCTAGCGTGTAAGATTTTTTGTGGGATCGCTGCTGATTGCTTTTTAATATTTTCCCGGTATGGACTTTGACTGGTTTGGGCTTTGACCTAATATATATCCTGGAAATGTATAATAAGGAAGGAAAATGGAAGGTCCCAAATTTATCAGTTTAAACAAGAGAATCCAATAGCAATTAATGTCAATACAATATTTTCTTTTTTTACCATGATTCCATTATTTTTCTAGTTGACCGAATTTGACCCGGCCAAATGCTCGTTAATGGGTACTTCCAGATCCTTCTTATTTACCTAATCCTCACACTGACTACTTCCAACTCTTGAACGAGCATATACGACTTTTGTGCCGTTTTTCTCGCAAAATGCTACTCGAATCACCGAGTCATTAGAGAATATTCCGAATAAGCCAATGAAATGGGGGCAATTTTCTCAAAAAAGGACCAAATTAAATCTTATTTTAAATAAAGGCTCGGAGTGACGAATTAGTCTTAAATAAGGTCACTTCATATGCTTGTTTGATACTTTTCACTAGGAATGCAAACGGTTTGGTTCGGTTTTTTTGAAAAACCGAACCAAACCGATAAGAGATAATACCGAACCGAACTGAAATTGTCCCAAACTGAATCAAAAATGTAGTTCGATTTAGTTTGGTTCGGGATAATTTTTCTATTTTTACTTTATTTATTGGGACCTAAATGAAGAAAATATGATGACGAAGAGAGATTAGTCACTTCTAATTAAGAATTTCGGTTTGGTTCGGTTTGATTAACCGAACCAAAAACACACAAAATTTCGGTTCGATTCGATTTTCGATTTCAGTTTGATTTTCGATTCGATTTTTGACACCCTTACTTTTCACTTGTGACACGGCGAGCACAATAACAGAATTTCGCGAATCGAATTTGACGAAACGCCGACGCCTAAGATTTTCATTTTCAAGGGGAACAAAATAGAAAAATGAAGAAAAGCAAAATCGAAATTGGATGTGACTAAGAATCGATGGACATTGCGGTGGATCGTTGCGGAGTGAAAAGACGCAATTGCCCACATGAAAAAATCCAAACTATCAAGGTACATTGGAGGAGGGAGGGATCATATTCTTCGGTGTATAATATATAGCAATCACACTCTTTTCGTATATCGCGGCTACACTGGAAGTTAGTCAGGCTCGTGGCCCGCTTTGGGGAGAGCGCACGAGCACCGTCTGATCTAAATCACACGGCCCCCCCTAAGAGACGAATTCCTTCTGTACACGACGCGCGCGAAAATCCGGCTCTTACCCCGGCACGAACGACGGCTTGCGCGGAGCCGGCTCGTAGCAGAACGGGGCCGCCGGGTGCTGCCACTTCTTGTAAGCCGCCGCCGCCGGCTTCTTCTCCGGCTGCTCCTCGCGCTGCCTGGCTCCACCCCCGGCCCCCGCCGGGGGCGCCGACGACCGGTCGGCGAGCCTCGCCGTCAGCGGCGGCGAAGTCGGGGACGAGGCGAGGGGGGAGAGGAGGGGGATCGCGACGTTCCACTGCTGGGAGGCATGGCTGGCGATCTGGAGGGACGCCGGGGCGCGGCGCTGGAGCCGGCTGGGCTGGCGCCTGCCTCCGGCGGCGGCGGCGCTCCTGGATTTGTCAGCCATGGATGGGGAGGCTCGGATCGAAGGGACGCGTGAAGGCTGTTTAGGGAGATGGAGGAGGAGGAGGAGGAGGAGGAGGAGGAGTCGAGCAGAGCGTCAGCGACGGCGGAAATCTATTGCTGCAGAGAGAGGAGAGAGAGAGAGAGGGGAAGAGAGAGAAATGTGGGGAACGGGGATGGCGGATGATGATGACAGAGACGAGGGAGAGGGTTATCTCTTATATAGAGAGACGGAAGACATGTGGAAGGCACGCTAGAGAGAGAGAGAGAGAGAGAAGGGGTCCATGAAAGGGTCAAATCCGAAAGGGTAAAAGGGTTGGAACGGAAATTTGTTGAGGCGAGAGTCGGCGCACGCGGCTTTCGGCTCTCGAGCCGCCGGGGCTTTCTTTTCTTTCTTTTTTCTTTTTTTTCTTTTTTTGGATTTTCATAGAGGCTGTTGGCATTCGGATGAAGAATTGCTAGATGGACATTTATGTCCTCGTCGGTGTCTTTGGTTTTCCTCATTTCATATTCCATGGACTTAAATTAATTAAAGAGAAGTATTGAACATTTTCATATAATTAGAATACTAAATTGAACGTATAATACGTTGAATAAATTAAAAATTCAGTGACTATCTCACACATTAAGTCAAAATTCAATGACTATTTATGCTATTATTCCATTTTTAAGCATAAAGTTAAACGGTTATAATAAAGAAAGAACACAAGTGGGAGAACCATGCCATCTCGCCTATGGCTATCGTCCCATCATCGATGGGGTGTTAGCATTAGTCGACGGGATTTGTGAGAGCCATTGGCCCTCTTGAGGTATCGACATCCCATCGATGATAGTGTGACGGCCATAGGCGAGATGGTATAGTCCTCTTGCCTCACTCATATTTTTTTTAAAAAAAAAATTTAGCCTCTTTTTCTTTTTGGTTCTTTTTCTAGAAAAGCTTTTGAATTTTTTAACCTAATTTAATTAAGATTCGGCATAAAAATCAGGTTTCCAATCAAGACAATGTTGTTTTAGTGCTTTAGCTTACCTTAATGTCACATGAGAGAGAGAAAATGACAGGAAAAATCGTGTCGATTCTTTTCATCAGCCAAAGTGAACGGAATTAATGGAATGACATGATCACATAAATTTAACAAGTTCGAAAATTCGATTACAATCTGTTGGGAAAGTTCTAAATCACTTTTAATATATTTATCCCTCGTCCCAAAAAGAGAGGAGGTGAAAATGGCTCACAGGGGTATTAAGGGCATTTCGTCTCCAAGCGATGTCGCGTCAAGAGGCGCGAGGGGGGAGCTGAGCCGACGAGCCGCGTTTGTGAACTTCCTGGTTTTTTTGTTTTGACGTTTTCTCTCTCTCTCTCTCTCTCTCTCTCTCTCTCTACTCGTTTTTGTGCACGTTCTATCGTTGTTCCGAGACAATGGAGAGAGAGAGAGCATCGTAAAAGGTCGGGAAAAATTCTAAGCACTACCCTCCAAACGAACTGCCCACGCTTTTCTAACCGACCCGACCCCACCGCCGCAGTGATCGAGTGCAACCGACGCAGTGAATCCGATAGATTCCGTCTGTCGGATCGTCGGGATCGGCGAGTGGGCCCCGCGAGATCGGACGGCCCGGATGCATTGGGCTTATGTGAATCCGGGTGCGGCCCCTGTTTTTTCCTGCCCGTCCCGTGACGTGCCATCGCCTCCGCCAGATTTTGACCAATTATTGCCGAGCCTCAAGGAGTCTCTCTCTCTCTCTCTCCCTCTCCCCTCGCGATGAAGACACGTAGGATGGGATCCTATCACGGCGCTCCACGTGGCGCGGCTCTTTTCTTGGCTGCCCCCAATCGGGTCTATCCATCTGGGATGATCTGGCCGATTTTTTTTAAATACGAAATTCAATGGCTGAATCCGGTTTTGGTCTTGAAACGAAATCGGAAACCTATCGACTTTTTTGGGAACGCGAATTTTCGCTCCCATTAAATTTGTTGGAAAATAATTGTGAGGTGAATGAGACACCGCAAGCCCTTACCACATGTTTGTTGCCTTGGATTGTCACATTTTTACAGATTTGTTTCTTCTTTCGAATCGATTACGAAAATTATCTTTAATTTTATTCCTTATGTCTAATACCCTTGTGAAATCTCAAAACTTATAATTGGCATCCACCCAACTTAGAAAGAATCATTTGTCTCTCGTAAGTCTAAGTATCTATACCTAAGCTTATCCTCACTCTCTTTTCTTGTCCTTTCTCTCTCCTTACGCATAATTTCACAACACATCAATGATGGAGAGAGAGACAACCTGATGGCCACACCTTGGCCCCAGAGTCGATAATGACGCCTTCACCCTCGCCTCTCGCCCTGCATCCTTGTCTTTGTTTATGGTGAGATTGTTTACACGTGATCTCAGACCTTAGTTTGTCAGTCGTGCAAGCTTTATGAGAGCTCGACCATGTGGTTGTGGCTCTTTAGATCAAGGTCGTTCGACGTTAATCTGGCCTTGAGCTCGTCATGACGAGAGTCATCGGCTCTAGTTGGAGATCGGGAAGGACTCCAAAGGAACGCCGACAACACATAGCAGAGATGGGGAGACATGATGGTGGATTCGTTGAACAAAACCAAGCCTCTTCGATGAAAGGAGAGATCAGGTGTATATTGGATTCCTTTTGAAAATGAGAGTGGTTTGGAAAATGAAACGACAATTTGAATAAATTAAGTGTAATCGAAATTAATTCAAAATTCATTATAGAAAGTGAAGATAATCCTAAACTTTTGAAAATGTAAGGGAGAATATTTCACGTGTGAACTGTAATTAAAGTCGAAGATAGCTTATGTAATTCTTCCCCCTTTTGGTTTAAACTTTCTCAAAGAGCTCCGCACAACTTTTAGAAAAATTTCGGTTGGTCCACACGAGGCGAGCATCCAAGACCATTCACACGGGCGTGCGCTTTTATCTTGCGACGCCCCCTTTTTGTCATGATCCCGGCAGTCCAAGCATCGAAAAACGACATTTGTCGAGAATATTCCTGAGAACATTTCACGTCTAACGAGTCGACAACAGAAAATTAAAAAGAAAAAGGAAGATGCAGCACCGGAACACGATATAACGGCGGAGAAACAAGGGAAAAGAGGATTCCCGTTCGTTCGTTCATTTCATTCATTCATATCTTACATAGATTCAGCTTTTGACCAGACGGAATGGGATACGCCCGAGATCCACAAAACCGGGCTTCATTCTAGCCATAAGATGTAGATGCCCTCCTCCTTAAATAGTCAAAAGGACTAAATCATATCTTGGACCTGAGCTGTCTGCATGAGTATCCTGTCATGTTAAACTACGGGAAGATTAGCGGAAAAGCTGAGAGGGCTTTTGCATTTTCTTCAAAATTCTTACACTTCCTTTTTCTCTCTTATCTGAAGAGCATCTTGAGCTCCTCCAGTCTGGCAGAGCGGACCTCCTCGTCGGTGAGGGCGCCGGCGATCATTCGCTGCTTCCTCGCCTGAACTTGCTGCATTCGCTCCTCTACCGTGTCCTGCACAGTTTTCAGTTTCAACTGACATCATTCTAATCTGACAAAAGCAGTTTGCGTCTTGAAATTGGTCTTTTTCTTGGATCACGTATTCAAGACTACAGTTCAATAGGGGAATACCAAATTGGCTTTGATTTTTTCTTCTACTTGGTCATGTTTCAATCGGGTTCAACTCATTTGGAAAAATAACCGAAAACCGCAACATAATGAAGGCATACGACCTAGATGGAAACCTGTTTGTCCAATTTGTGCTAAACAGAAAAGATTGGCATACTCTGAACTACTGAACGGAAATTTTCAGCAGAGAACTGTTAGATTTGGACAATAGGCTGATGTCAAGCTTGAAGTTGAGGAGAACTGGATGATCAGGGTCTATTTATATTAGGACTACCTAATTAAGTTGGAGCTTTTCTCGTAAGTTGACCTCCCACGAAGCTAAGTTCCTTTGGACTTGGTCTTGGACTACATACAGGGCATACCCGTATGTGGTTGTTCAGAGTTCAGCTACAAAAAGCGCGTGGAAGGGGAAAAGTGTTGTGGGTTGGCAAGCCCAAAGCTTGGTCTGACCCATTTGCTTAAATTCTTAGATATACCTGCTACGTGTTTTCACACCATAGCTTGATCAATTCCCGTAGCACAGACTGGTACAAACAGCAAACTCACCTTGACAATGAATCTTCTGACTGAAACAGCTCGTTTTTGTCCAATGCGGTGAATTCTCATGATTGCTTGCTCTTCTACGGCAGGATTCCACCATGGATCCTACACGTATGAGCAAGATTAATTTGTATAATGACTGGTTTATAGATTTTCTAATTGAAGCGGGTGTAAGTAGTAGTAGATGAAAGCTATCTTGAAACGTACCATGAGAAAGACATGAGAGGCAGCAGTTAAGTTTAAGCCTACCCCACCAGCTTTAAGAGACATCAGAAGTATCTGAAGTTTATGAGCAAGCAAAGGAACAGAAATCAGCACAAACAACTGGTCAAGTGTCACAGCAGGATGATCACAGGGTGTTCTAATCAGTCTTACCATTTTGTCATTTGTCTCGTCAAACTCCTTCAAGATCCTCTCCCTTTGCTTCTGCGCCAGTTTCCCATCGAATCTCAGGTACCCAAACTTTCTCCTCTTCAGTGGTATCTCCAGGAGATCCAAAAATGAGGTCCATTGGCTAAATACAATGCTCTTCTCACCACAGCATGACTGCCGAATTTTTTCCAGGCAATCTAAAAGTTTTGACACCTTTGAAGATTCCTTCCAGTTCTTTTCAACATCAACTCTGAACTGGCTTTCTGTTGGGCAGGTAATAAGATCGGTTTTCCTCAGCATTTGGCGACAGATTGGGCACAGGCCACAGCTATGTGTAAGCCAGCTTGACAAAAGGCATTCCCTGCACATCCTATGAGCACAAGGTGTGAGCACAGGGTCATCTGCTGACTCAAGGCAAATTGGGCACTCTGTGTTTTCACCCCGTCGGATGCCGTCAACTACCTCTTCAACATAAGCCTTAGATGGGACTATCTGGTTAGAGGAGGCCGAATGGGGATTCATATCAAGGAATTTTCTTGCAAGCTTGTTCAAATCTGCATACTGCTGGGAATCACTTCGGCTGCGCATCCAATGGCGTGTCAAGAAAAATCTTCATGCACAAACCAACAAGGAAAATTTTTGAGTCTATTGATACCTCATGACAAGGAATGGATGGTTGCAGCACTGCCTCAATCGAAGTAGAAGTTCAAGGATAGATGCGTAATTGTGAAGAACCTTGCCCTGTGCTACAAATTGATCAAACCGTACCTGTTTTGATTTTGCAAAAGAATATTAGCTGCATCAGTAAGAGAGAATACTCTGGCTAAAGGTACCTCTGGAAGAAACTGCAGGCACTAAAATAATAGTTCAACACTAAGATCGAATCATCCTCTCATGCATCAGGCCTGCGGAACATAACTAATTCATCTAAGCTAACATGCATGTTAACACATACAACAGTGAGACTTACTTTAGACCTCTGGAAGAGTGCATCATAAAAATCCTGTTCTGCTTCTGATTGTTCACATTCAATAATTTGTACATCAGTTGGAGGGAGAGTAAGTATTGGCCTGAATGAGAAGCATCAAAACATTAGGATATGATATGAAATCACTTATCTGAATCTGGAAAAAAAACAACTGAGCATTGGTGATTACCTCCCATCATTATCTTTGCTTTCTTTAGTCCGTCTCAACATCAGAGAGTTCAATATTATTCTGACCAGCTTTATCCCTCTTCCATCTCCACTCTCATAAGGACTTTGTATACGCTTCTTCCACCTAATAAGAAAGAGGAATAAATATGATGAACACGGTTATGAGTTGCAATGACAATGACATTTGCATCTTGGAGAGCTCCCCTTTTGCTAAAAAGCCTAAGGTTTTAAGCGGATGATAACTGTAACCACAATTGGTCCACAGAAATCAAAATGAGGCATGACTCAAATATAGTTTAACCCTCTTAACCGTATGAACACATACCATGCCCAGTTGCACCATGGCTCAACACGCAAGAAATGGATAAGACTGTAGAGATCTTGTAAGTTATTCTGCAAATTTGCCACAAGTTAGTCACCAGTTGTGCACAGCAAAGAATTTCTCAGCTTCTATTCTTTATAATCACCTATATGCAAAATTAAACTGCTATAATGCAGCAAAGCATGGATCCACCTACATAACAGAACGGACCTGAATGGGGGTTCCAGTGAGACACCACCGAAAATGTGAGAGCAAAGCAAATGAAGCCTGAGCACCTTGGGTCATCCAAGATTTAATTGTGTGAGCTTCATCCAAAACTACCCTATACCATTCAACTCTGTGGAAAATGCTGTCATGTTGATCCTGAGACAGAATCCAAATCACTCCATTATTCTTTTGGTTATTCAACATTAGGTTGGGGGAGGGGTTTTATGTGGTTGAAGATAGCCAAAAGACGAGTTTTAAGAGATGCAATCTCACACGCTTATAAGCAGCTGTTAAGACACCATATGTAGTCAAGACTACATCATATCCTGAGAACACCCTGGGATCATTTGTCCTATCCCCACCATAGTGAACAAAAATTGAAATGCTTTCAGGCTTTGAATGAGTTTCAAGCTCATCCTGAGGAAGTCAACAGAAGAAAAGCTTACATATTGCCGTTTCAAGGAGTACAAGATACAAGCTCATAGATGGCCGTTTGTGGTGTCTATCAATTTCAAGCAAAAGAGAGAAAAATTAATGAAGATGTTTCAAGATGTTTCAAGAGAGCTCACCTTCCACTGGCTTAACAGAGCCATTGGACATATAATAAGAGTGCCACCTTTTACTTTTTGTGTGTTTTTCATACTTGAATCTCTCTTCCTTCTCTTTGTGTTACCAGCGTCATCAGCATCCTCCACGAGAAAGTTTTTAGCATCTGGACATTGCCTGCTTGGTCTTGTATGAATTAAAGCAATTGTCATCACAGTCTTCCCAAGCCCCATTGCATCTGCTAATATCTACAATTTATAAAGTCAGAAACCCCCCCTACTTTTTCCACTTGCAAGTGCAACACAAGAGTGCGAGATGCAGAAGTGAAAAACTGACCCCTCCTCTTGCCATATGCTGAGCATCTGGAAATTGTGTGGTTGCTTCGCCAGAGCATACATTTACATATATAGAAGAGGCCACCCTGCAAAATTTCGGTCAATGGTTATGGAATCCTAGCATCCCATATGCTTAACATAGATGAAGTGCAAAGCTAACAAATTTTTTAGGTAAAACACTTACTCATCGCATATATGGTATTCTGCCCAGCAAGGATTAAGAGTTTTGGTGCCATTCCCTGCATCAACATATGTTTGGTTCTCTTGCCGTGACATCCAGTACAGAGCCTCCTTCTGGTATGGCTTTAGGGTACATGTAAGTGTATCTGGGGGCTCCAACTCCTAGACAGTTCATTGAGAGAATTAAGAAGAGATTTTACAATGGCAAAACTAGAAAAAAATGTAACATCTTGCATTTTACCTCCAAGTCATATACACCTGCAGAACCAATGATCTTGTTCAAGGCTGCCTCGGAGATGGCTTGCTCATCTTTATTTTCTTCCAGACACTTCTGGCCACTTTTTGTTGTCATGGCCATGGGCAATGCTGGCACAGTTAGATTTGCATTTCCCTGTTTTGATCAAAGGTAAGCACGATGTTTAAAGAAACAAAAACTCGACATCTTGCCAGAACTCAGATCCATGCTTAAAGCATGCAGTTATAGTAGTACTGTGCATGCAAATATTCTCATTTTGCAATAATATCTCATATTTTGGAACTCTTGATAAAGCTGATTCTTCTAGTTACTTTGGGAAACTATACATAGTATCATGCATGTCAAGGATCAGCACAATGTGTGTTCCATCATAGAAAGCAATTTACTCAGGATATCTGCATTCAATTTAGCAATAAAGCTTACATATACTCACAACAATGGAAAACAAGGTAGTAAGTTTACACAGCCTGATATTTACCAAACATTTCCCGGTACTGAGTTCTTCTGGGTCGTATGCAGCCTGGATAAACCAAAGTAGAGATTTCAATGATGATGCTACATGATTGACGTCGAACTTCAAAGAGATAAGGACAACAAATAGGGAAGAATTACCTGTCGATAAGGTTTGATCTTCAACAACTTGAATAGGGTCAATAGAGGATATTCAGTGGAGTCAATATTGGATGGATCATCTAGCCTCCAGGATGACTTGGAATCATTGGTGAAAATGGAATTGTGCATATAAAAGCTTCACACATAGGAAAACAGAACTGAAACCTCAGAAGGTTACTTTTTAAATCAAAGCTCATGCAGAAAAAAACTTGCGGCAAAAGAAAGGGACATTCACCTTACATACAACATTATTTCTTGCCCTATGTACATATTTGCTGGGGCAGCTATGCAGCGACCACATACCTTCACCTTTGAAGATTTCACAAGGGGAACAATGCATTTTGCCCATGCCATTTCAAGCCGACCAATCTAATTATTGATCACAGAGGATACACGGAATTATCAACCAGGCAGAAGTATGCATTCTCTTATCTCATAACAATCCAAGTAAGGTACTGACAAAACTAGCTGAAGGCCATAAGCACAAAAAGAAAAAAAAATTAGGGTCAAAATCGATCAAATTGCTTCATCCGTCTGTGCTTGCTATATAATAAAGAAAGGCAGGGAAGGCATAGTAGATAAAATATATATATTAAGTCGAACACCAAAAATCTACAAAGATAAATGGAGAACAGAAAATCAATATCCAAAGTAAGGGAGCTAACCTCCCCATGTCTTTTAGTAGAGAAACGAACTATCCATTGTGAATTATTCCTTGAGTTTGCAGTAGGAAAATTGAAATGGATGATCTCATTGTCGACTAATTTCCTTCCTTTGGTGGTCGAAATCCCATTGATCACCGTCCCTCCCACCAAATACCAGTCCGGCTCTACTGCGAAATCGGTGTCTTCCACTGTGACGCAACTTAGACTCCTATCTTCAACGACTCCACTTTTCAGACCGGAGGGTTTCGGCCCCAGTTGGTCAAACGCCGGATCGTGCCTCTTCAGCTTCGGCTCCGGTTTAGCCCAATTAATTGGAGTAGCATCTATAGTATCTACGTCCATGTCCATGTCTTTCCTCTTTTTGGGATGGACATCCTTCTTACCATCCCAGGGCTGGACTTGCAAATCGCCATGAAGTTTCTTCTTTTCCACTGCTCTTGGCACTGCACTTTCCGTGGCGACGACAACATCGGGCTCCACCTTGACGGTGGTCCTCTGAGATGATCCATCAACTTCTGATCCTTCACCACTCCCCTGCGTACCCTGGTTCCTGATACATCCCTCCTCAGACACCACCATATCTAACTCCTTTGCATCAGGCACCATTTTCTCTCCTCTAACCAAACTCTGTTCTTCCCCCCTTACAGTTGCCTTCTCTACATGAACAGAGTCAGTTTCAACCTTTGCCTGAGCCATCGTCTCCGTCTCCATTCTCTGGCTCCTCAGGTACTCCTCATCGGCCTCCACTGTCGTACCAGTGGCCTTGAGGAACTCATCGAACGACATCGAGACATTAAAGGGTCCCTTCGCTCTCGATGGCCGGACCGGCTGGGGTTCTTCCGGTGCTCCACCACATGCTTCTTCTTTGGGCAGAACATCATGCTCTGTTTTGACTAAGGTCTTCCCAAACGGCGCCTCCTCTACTTCAGGTTCCGCAGATACAACTTCTCTCTTACTCGGCTCACACGCAGGGGACTTCTCTACCCAAACGGAACCGATTTCCTCCTTCACCCGAACTGTCGCCGCGGTCTCCACCGTGCTCCGCCTCCCGAGATACTCCCCATCCACAGCCGCTATCGCGCTCGTCACCTTCAGAGACTCGCCGGAAGACATCCTATCGACCGGTCCCTTCGGATCTTCCGGCGCCTCGCACGGCTGCATCTCAGTTCTGGCCGAGACCCTAGCGCCGGCGCCGGCGAGGGCGCGCCTGACTTTGAAGGGGATCTTCCAGGTGCGGAGGATGAGGTCGATGGCGGCGTCGACGTCGTCCAGGGATTCGGACAGGGCGGAGGAGACGTCGGGAGTGGACATCTCGTAGCCGATGTACGTCCGGATCTGCTCGATCTTCTCCGATCGCTCGGCCGGCGTCTCGCCGGCGCCGCCGTCCATGTCGCGCGTCATCATCGCGTTGCAGAGAGAGAGAGGTGAAATGGAGAAGCAGAGTGGGTTTTTGGCGCGAGGGGGAGCTTTTCGATGACGTGGGATTTTGGTTTGGCGCTGCTTTCTTTCTTTTTTTTCTTCTTTTTTTTTACCGTCGTTTTTGTTTTGGGCTCGTGAAAAAATGTTGGTGAAATTATGGGGAAAAGGTGGCGCCAAAAGTGAAGGCGGGGTGAAAAAACAAAAGGAGGAGGCGAGTAAAAAAGGTGATTTTCACGGAATTTCTTTTTTTAGAGAAAAGAGGGAGGTGTTCCAGGGAGTTAAAAAGATTTGCTGCGTTGTCTTTGTATTCATATTAAGGCCTAATAAAAACTCTTTTTTTATCTCATAAAAATTTCTAACTTTAAATCCGGTCGCAATTATACCACAAATTTTTTTGACCTCTTAGAAAACCTTCAACTTTTGGCTCAACCCTAATTCTATCTTAAGCTTTTTCGATCTCATCGCACTTTTTTACTTGAGTCTAAAATTTGCCATCATTAAACCTTTGTCCAATTTCTCTTGACAACTGAGAGATGGAAAACTCCTAAACACAAACTGTTTGAGCATCCTAAGTGCAAACTTTTTGACTGAGAGACGGAAGATTCCCGAGCACAAGAGATTGAATATTGAGTACAAAATTGAAGATGATCCTCGAGCGAGATGGACGGAAGACTCTTTTAACACTAAGAGCAATTGAAGAAGGTCAATCGCAATTCATCTAGTTTTTATCCAAATTTTATATCTAAATAGACATTGTTTGAGTTGATATGGAAATTCATCTCCAAAAGACATCTTATCAGATATGAAATTTGGGGTAAAACTAGAGTAGTGATGTAAAAATGTCGCATAAGGGAAATTTTGAAAAGAGTATTAATGGGTAAATGTGAGGCTTGAGTAAAAGTTGGGTGTTTTTTTACAAGATAGAAAAAGTTGAGAGCATAATTGGGTTTAGATATAAAGTTCTTGGTTTTTTAAGAGACTAAAAGAAAGCTAAAGTGACCACCCACTGTGGTGGCGTCGTTGGTTTGAGCATTGTGCCTCTCGCAAAAGGTGCAAGGTTCAAATCCCGGCGTTCACTAGGTGACTTAAATTGCTGGTATGAGTGTGGTGGCTAGCTTGCATTGGCCCGAGATATAGGCACCCGGTTCCTTAGCGCTTGCCGAGCGCGAGGGGGCCCAGGTGGAGTCCTCGGTTACCAAAAAAAAAAAAAAGCTAGAGTTAAATCAGAACTGAATCAAAAGTTGAGAATTTTTTAGATGACGAAAAAAAAGTTAAGGGCAAATTGGGATTAGAATTGAAGTTGGAATTTTTTTTTAGGGCATTAAGCCTTCATATCAGTTATAAGTGCATGTTTTTAGTGTGGCGAGAAAAATATAAACACCAGATCATTAGGAAAAAAACTTCAAAATTTGGTTTCGTTTTACAAAATAGAAAGTTATTAACTTACCAAATTAGAAAATTGTTCGAAATATAAGTATTGGACATCCAAAGAACACGATTTGAAGTTTTATAAATTTGTTGATCATGTTACCTCTCGTTGAATATCATAGGATTTCTAATATGCTTAAGGGTATACAAATTTTATAGATTGGGATCCTCCCTAACAAAAGTAAACATAATTTTAGGGTAGAATCAGAAATCGAACTGGTGGGAAGTAGTCCATTTCTTGGTTTTAGGGAGAGATTGTCCAATTCTCGATTCTTACTGGTTCCTATGGGAATCGAGCTGGGGAGCGGAATTGGGACTAAAATTGGAACCGGAACAGTGAACCGAAACCAGAACTGGGAACTCTAAAGTGCCTAATTAGTCCCTAGGAGCGCTCTTTATTTCGATCTGGTCGTACAAGAAAGTCCAGAACGGCCTGAATTGAAATTACCACACATGAGTAGTTTGGTTTGGTTGTTTTAATCAAAGAAAAATATTTAATCAATATTATTTATTTATTTATTTTCATAAATTATATAAAAGCTTCTTTTTTTTCCATGATAATATATTATTTTCCTGTCTTTCGCTTTTATATATCATACAAGTAATGTCTTATAGAAAAATTATTGGTTTTTGGCAAAGCAAATGCATACCTAAGCAATCATATCTTTTCAAGTTATGCTTTTGCCAGTTTACTTGAAAACCATGAAAGAAATACACATTAATTGGATTTCTACTTAGATCACTGTTCTTAACCAAGTCAATTCCTCACTCTATAGTTGCTGAAAATGACTTTACATTTTTTTGAATCTATACAGGATGTTAAGATAAATTTCTTTTTCAAATCATCCAAACTTTTGGCTCGACTATTTTCCACAAATGCATACAAAACGCTTCCATTCCTGTGGCAGAAGACGAAGGAAAAAGCAAGAATCGTCCACACCGTCTGTAACTCAATAGAAAAGCTGAAGTTAATTTCACTACACCCAAAGGATTTACACCGGCTCTACTTCAGTCAGCTAAAATGGAAGAGAAATTACTTAACGACGAGGACATCGATTTTCTTATGCCTCAAACAGTGACTCGAAACAGGAGAAGCTAAAGGCCAACTACTGAGATCCACATAAAACTGTTATGCTTAAAAGTTCTGCCTCCGACTCCGAACAAATGAAGTGACAAATGCAAACGAAGATATACTCTTGCCCAGGGCACCAAGGAAACCCAAAGGTAAAAGAGGTAGGAGGAATGCAATCTATCACCAATTACCCTTCCCAGCCGCCTGATATTGCCATAGAAGCACCCGCTTTCCTTGTCCACAAAAACCAGCCGTCTTTGGATCCACTCTGACTATAAATGAGAAGCTTCATTAATTAGGATGTGCAAACTCTGATCAGCAACCTGAAGTCGAAGGAATAAAATGCAACAGTTATAACAACCCTGCAATTATGCAATAATTCAGGCAAGATGCCGGACACTTACAATTTTTAACAGGCTTATGACCCTGCCTGCAGAACACCTTGAAGGGGAAACCACCTGCTGCAATTGCTGTACAAGTGAAAAAGATTTAAAATGTCAACATCTGGTGCTGCCTGGTAGACACATGAGTGTATTTAGACCCCTTGAGACCAGTGATCAATGTCCTCAATTGCAGTTTCCAACATCCAGTCGTGAAATGCTCATATTAACTCAGAATATCCCACAAGTCATAATGAGAGCATGTCAGCAGACCATTTTAATGGGAGTAGCTATGAGCCCCAATTGTTTTACCTTTCAAGAATTTATGTAACATGTTGCTTGTGCTTGGACATAATAAGAGTCCTTGTACTTTCTGCCGCTACCAACATGGATTCCATTGTGAATCCAGTCCATACGATGTATCCAAGCATCTCGGCCAAAATCAAGAATTCCTAGAATCTGTTGAGAACAAAGCATGCAGAAGTAAAAGGAATATTTAATCTGTCAGAACACTCCCCGCAATAGTCTTTCAAAACTAGAGATATCAGATTTTGACACAAATTTTCATGGATTGCACTCCAAATTAATAGGGTGATAATCAATCAAGTTAAGAAAGGCTACAACATAATTTAAGCAAGTAATCTCATCACTAAGAAGTTGCGAGTTTGAATGATGGACATGAATATTTGTTACCAGTGTGCAAATACACTATTTGAGAGACCATGACAAGGACTGACATGAAGATAGCATCAACATTCCGTGACGAGAATTGCCATGAAACATGACATGTCTCTCTTTGAAGAAGCTTTTCTTTGTGTCTTTGAGATGCTGTTTTTCAAAAAGGCATGCTCTTTTGGAAAATGCAATGTTTGCCTTTACCCCCATAATTATTGGCCGAGTAAAAGGGGATGTTGGTGAATATGTTCTGCATATTTTAGTAAAATAAACCAATGGAATTTCTTATACAAAACAGCTCCTAGTCTCCATCAGGCAGGGAAGGATATGAATCATGTTCAACTCATCAAATACAGTCTTAGTCAAAAGTCATCTCTAGCAGCAAAAGAATATTGAGAAGATGTCATGAGACTATGATTATCTTACCGCTCCACCTTTCCATGACACGAAAGTAGGGTGCGTTCTTGATTGC
The DNA here is from genome assembly GCA_014858505.1 of Corymbia citriodora subsp. variegata. Lineage (NCBI taxonomy): Eukaryota > Viridiplantae > Streptophyta > Magnoliopsida > Myrtales > Myrtaceae > Corymbia > Corymbia citriodora. Next base: position 9,605 of record MU090411.1, on the reverse strand, counting down.
AAAACCTGTTGAAGACATCAACTCAGTTTGCTCAATCCAGAAGTGCACAAATTTAGTCCTATTGGAATTTTCACCTCATGACTGTTGGTAAGTCTAGCTTAAGAGTACTGCACATCTCATTAACCATTATGATGAACTCATCAAAGCAGGAGATGGAATGGTGACAAACTCAATTCATGCAATACAAATGATACATCCAGAAAAAGCTGAGCCTCTAAACCTTTGAATAAGACATGTCTAAAGAAATCTGGAGATCTACAACTGACAAGCATAGATAGAATGTAGTCCCTTGTACTAGCAATAAAAACATCCACAAATCAACCTATTTAACATGTAACATCATGCTAAGTTATGCTGCTTATCATATGGTTGCCAATGAAATGAAAATAAGCTGCATGACCAGCTAATTTCCATGACTAGCCCACAACTAAATATAGCAAAGAAATACTTGACAGCGACAAGGCAAAGAAAGAGTGTACTGACCTCGACTGTATCAATTGCTTCATTTGAAGGAATAGCATGCAATACTCTGTAACAACAGAATCAATGAGTATGAACAACTTCAGGTTTTGGAATTTCTATTGAAAATGTTCTTTGGAAAGGAAAAAAATACTGGATAATGACACCAAAGTCCATAATGGGCACTGAGACACATTATCATTGACCGAAGCTTCAGACCTTTAAGTTCTCCAAACAAAAATTCATCTATTTAAATGGAAGAGAGCATAGAAAACAAAAGAAAATACCATTTATCTTTTTTTTTTCTTTTGTGTCACCCGCCGGGGGGGGGGGGGGATGGAACTGCCTAAACAAGAATTTCTGAACAGAGAATAACCAGAGCTATTACTCACATATAAATAAACAAGAGCCCACATTGCAAGTCCTAGCAATAATTGTTGCCTGATGGATGGAAAAGTTCAACTATAGGGCACCAAGTGGGTGCAAATCCATTTACAAAAAGAGCCCAAAAAGTAAAGCCATATATCAAATATAGGATCGACTGTCAATAGTATAAAAGACAATAACATAGAAGAATAGCTTGGGGTTTTAAATATCATGAAATGAGGAGAAATCCGAAATGTACAAGTATATAGCTCATTGTCTATATTAATGTGATCCTTCTACAAACTTTTGCCAGAAAAGAGGCCAATATCTTGATTTAAGAAGGGATTACTCCAGCCGATATCTGTAAATAAATTCATTGATTTTCTTTCAGCATAGACAAGGCTTTTAACAGCCGTTATACAGAGTCAAACATGAAATTCTGTCACCGTGCCAGAATACTCACAAAGCCATGATTCTGCAAATGTTTAAAGCATAAGGATAACTAACCTATCTTCCGCAGCAGGAATGAGACCCTCAGTCAGAGCTACTCCACCAATCTAAATCACAAGACCGAGTCATTTTTCCTAGTCAATATATAGCAATTCAAAGAACATGTCACTGTGTGCATGAGACTCACCAGTTGTATGCTGCAGAACAGTTTTCTCTTGAGATCGATACGCCCTGTCAAAATAAAATAAAAATTACAATCCATAACCCATGACATTCTGCAAGCAGAGTTCAAGAAACTGCTAAGGACCTACCAGTTGAAAGAATACTACTCGTGATTGCTTCAGCAAGACCAACCATCTCTTCCTTCTTAGGTTTTGATTGGAATATCGGATAGCTGTCCCACATTGGCAATCCAATGTTAAAACCAGGATACAGACTATCTGCCATGTCCGGTCGTCTGGGATAATCAAAATGCCATGTTTCTTCTAGCATATCCTCGTAATCATTAAACCTTGCAAAACGATCACCATGGTAGAGAAGTTTTATCAGATTAAACTTGCTCCGAAAAGTTGTTTGAATGTAACAATTTCACTCACCAAGAGCGAGGTGGTGGAGGATAGACATCTGGAACCAAAAGCATTGGATAAAACAAACCCATAGGAGGTACCTAATTAGAAAAGAAACATTAGTCCATCTCTAAACAGCCAAAAATCTAGTAAGCAAAGTCATTTAGAGATGAGAATTCATTTTTGGAAATATACATTGAGAGCAGTAAGCCTCGTCCTATGAGATGCAGCTGGCATCCCGTCCTCATATGAGTGAACAACTGCTACGGCATCAACCTCCCCCTCCTGCAAGCAAAATACTTAGTTTATGGAAGAATGCAATGATGTGACTTGTCCGAAATAGAGCATGCGACACAAGTTTCTGCATGTACAGTTATACATATTTATGGTTCCTAAACTCAATAAATCCCCATTCTCACTCAGGGTTTCTACCATTAACAGTGGAGCATATATATATAAGTTTTTAGAGCTCATGAGTATAAGAATTTTTGTGAACATTGAATTTCAATTACCAAATCAGACTCACTTGGATGTAACAGTAGGATTCTTTCAGTTCATTTAGCATCAACATATCTATAGGCTTGGTCAACATGTCTGTGCGAACTTGAGGCCAAGTTTGATGATGCCTTTGGGTCCATAGGAGGCATCTGGATATATCCTGAAACCACGTTGTGCACCGATATCATAACCATTGATGTTCATGAAATAGTTTCAAGTCAATGAAACGACAAAATAGATATATTGGACATATAATAAAAAGTTGTATGCTGATTTAAGTTTTCTCAAGATAATATAAAATTTTCATCAAAAGCTCTCTATCTCCAAAGTGAAGCCAAATAATTAGAGCCAGACCTCACATACTACAAGCAAATCAAACAGGAATCTTCAAGTATGTAAGGTGGTGAGGCAAATCAACTTTAAACATTCTGCGTATGACGGTAGCTAGGCTAATGCAGATATACTGAGTAAGCTCAGAACTATGACAAATAGTAAGCAGCACCTCTCCACCAAATGGTAATGTCTTCTCGGAGGTAGGTAGAGCCACTCCATCCTGACATTTTAAAAAGCCAACTCCATTAACTCAGTGGAACATATTATATCATAGTTTTTAATTCATCAGTAGATATAAAGTCCAGGCAGAATGCGTGAAGGTCTAATTGGTTTCATTGTTGTTTATACGATATTGGCACACCTGAGGGTATTTGTTTACAAGAAGAATGTCAACCGGACATATGAAACACAGCATCATAGTGGCCTAGAAAATGAGAGTGCTTATTTACAAATGGTACGTTTGTAGCATAATCAATGATAGGGAAAATTCAAACCTAAACAGCATTTCTTCGTCATTGTGGTTCAGTTATCATCCATTAATTATGGGGTGACACTCATTAACAAAATGAGAGATGTTGGAACAAGAAATTTATAGCAAAGAGGAAAAATAAGCATGGAGGTAGAAGCAACAATTTACCTGCTGGTGTTAGTAGTAACAAGTCAAGAATGATGTTGAAAGTAGAGACTACAGTCTTTCATCATAATTACCAGGAAATATGGATTTCACAAATAATTATTCTGATCATCGGTCACGCACAAACACAAATGAGGGTAGCTCCTTTTTCTTTTCCTTTGATACATGAAAGGATGTTATATCTAAGGTCAATCTATGTTGAAATGACCGGCGAATTTGCTTCAAAAGCTTAGAGGCAATGATTAGCATTGCATCTGCTCTGCATCACAAAAGCAAGAATACTCCAATGGATGTAAAAAGTAATAGAACCACAAGTACCTCAATGCATATGACTGATGTCACCTGAGCTCCCATATTTACAATGCATGCAGTTGACAAACCGTTCCCAAAAGCTGCAGCAAGACCTTCCTGAGGAATCAGTTCAGGTCAATATAAATTCATAGTCTACTAATGGAGAAAACTGTGGGAATGTCTAGCCACCTAAATATTTGTCCAGGACGCTGATCACATCTTGAGACTCAAAACACATTTGGAGCATGTAGAGAACAGAAGAGAAAAAAGCATGCATTTGGAAAAAGTTATTGCAGAAGAGAAAAAAGCATGCATTTGGAAAAAGTTATTGCCAGGCAAAAACATGCATGTCCATAAAATTACAAAAATTTTATGATAGTGGGGAATTACTGTCATCAGAAAGTAAAACATGCTAAGAGCACGTACTATCTTACAATTTAACTATTTTATCATACAATATCTCTCACAGTTAACATAAATGGGAATAATTCTGTGCAAGTCATCGGAAGGCAAAAAGGTTCCCAACCTGGTGTACCACAGCGGAGCTAAATTGCAAGTCCCGCAACACTATAGAAAGCACTTCCTTAATTTCTGCTTGAAACCAGAGAACAGAAAATTCAATGTGGAATCTGCTAGATTCCCTGGCAAAGAAAAACAGCAAAACAACCAAGAACCCATTCTCTGCATTCTGGAAACATGTAGTCAATGCAAAATACTAAACTTACGAGAAAGCAAGGCAAGCTGTCTGCAGAAATATTGCCATAGAAAAATATTTTTGCTCTACCAAACAAAAGATGCATTTAGAGCACAGAAGAAAAGGATACCATCCACTCAAGGTACAGATGCAACTCATCCTTCATCCATTGATGTTACTTTCACCATTTCATGTCCTAAAAGTATAGTTGGAAAGGCATATTACTAGGGATGAAGAATCCACTGAAGAATCTAGATTAATAACTCTTCCATCAGCAACATGTCTAAGCTTGCAGAATTTCAGCTCAATTTATGGGATAACACAGAACTCTTTAACTACTTAAGCTAAACCACATTCTAAACCCCAATGAATTACCTTAACTTAAGACAACAGAACTTGCATAGCATGGAAGATTGAAGGGAGCAGGAGCACTTATAGACTAGAAGTTGATCAGATAAGGATAGCTAATCCATCGTAATCTATTGAGTATAAAGTACTCCATCTCCTTCTGGTGTGGGGGTTCAAGGGTAAAATCACTCACAAAACAGTTATTCCCCAATTCTTTTAAGGCTTGTAGCAAGCCAGTACAATTTAGAGATTTTTGTGTACTGGTCACGACAGAACCTGATGGAAATCAAATATCATTTGAAGTGCTTAAGATTGGGAATTGAGACGGTGTGGTATTTACTCATTCCACGTTACAATCTTGAGGGCATGGATCACAATGAAAATAAGGATCATTTGGTCTTGGTCTATTAGCAGGTATTTTCAATCAAATTATATACCAATCTGTCTATTCAGAGACATTTGAGTGAGGAGGCTAATCTCCCATGAAGGCGGATTTAGTAAAGGAAGTTCCTCCAAGATAAGCTTTCTTTCCCCAAACAAGAAGGCAGTTTTGAATAGCATTTTGACAATCAGTAACATGCAGAACAGCTTTGATTCTGGTTTAGGTGCTTTCTTTGTAATATGCCTTAGAGATGGTTAAATCACATACTAAGCCACTCCCCAAGGGCATGACATTTCTGGAACACTACTTTAGCACTGTTGGTGATTTCTCGGATGAGTTTTCTGTAGTAAGAACAAGGTTGCTAGGATCAGAATCCTACTCATGAACGATGAAGATGTCTAAGGGATCGAATCGTAACATCAGGATGTGGATTGTAAAATCCTAAAAATTACACCAACAATACAAAAATCTTGAATAGTCATCTGACTTTAATAATTTTGAACATTGTGTGACAATAAACTCTGAATGGTGCGAATTTACAGTTTATATACTTCATGCACAAGAAATATCTATATTTCTATTCAATAGATAATAGGGAAAATTTCAAAAAAGGGCCTCAAATCCCCTCATTTTCTCTAATAAGGGCCAGGAGTAGACCTTCTTTCAAACAAGGGCCTAAAGTAGCGATGGTTGTTTCAAATAAGGGCCTGACCTCCTGGCTAAATTTTCCGACTGGTCAAGGGTGTTTTCATCCAAATTTTTTTCTTTTTTTTCCTTTTTCCTTTTTCTTTCCTTTTTCTCCGGTTCTTCTTTAGAGAAAAAGAAAAACAATAAATGACGAAAATGCCTTTGACTGCGGGAAAGTCAGGCCCTTATTTGAAACAAACATAACCACTTCAAACGGACATAACCAGTTCAAGCCCTTATTTGAAATAAGAAAAACTTCAGGCCCTTATTTGAAACAAGATCTTCTTTGGGCCCTTATTTGGGAAAATGTAGGCACTTCGGGACCTTTTCTTGGAATTTTCCCTAGGTATTAGGATATACATATTTCAATGTTGAAGTATGTCAAGATTGGATTGATGAGATCAGTAGGTTCGCATCGATCCCGTGACTTTTTAGCTTAGGATAAGGACCACGTAGAGATCCTAGCTAATCAAGGTCCTACTAAAGATTTGAATCATTTCTTAAGTTTCAAATAAGATCTTCCAGTCTGGATTGGATCTTAACAGCCATGATCAAGAGGGAGCTCTGGGCATGGATAAGAATGCATGCTAGGAAAAGCAAGGAGAAGAAGAGATTGAAGGATTCCATTCAATTCCTCAAGCAGTCTTATTGCTGATTTAAAGAGAGAAATGTTAGTAGTTTATAGGAGAAGCAAATGAAGCGTTTACTTGAAAATTTATTCATTGATTTTTGAAGAGGTATATTATTGAGAATCATTTTAACAGGGGTGACAACCATCTGTAACTCTTTTACAATTAATCTGTCTTAGCTTTCTCACAGAAATGCTATATTACAATATGAATATGTCACACCACCATCTGAAGAATCATAGACTTCTTGAAAAAAAAGTTGGGAAGAAGTTGATATAAGATCAAACATACAAATCAACCTTATATCCAAAGTCATATTTCAGACACAAATAAATTTGCACCTGGTATAATAGACTCCTGAAGCTAAAAGGACCAACATAATTTACTACTGATCCATGCTTCAGAGCTTAAGAAAAGGCAACCGATTGTTCAGCAAGATGCCAAAAAATTTGCCAAAAAGCACAAATCCTGGCAAATTTAAGTTTCTCATTGTCAACCTAAAGATTATTACATTAACTGAAGATCTTAAAGGTCCTTTCTTGGAGTAATCTTTAGCCACAGCAATGTTATACTAATTATCAATCATAAAGTAGAAAAAAAGAAATCCATTCCAAACATAAAACAAAGTAAAATCAGCCAATGAACCACAGGAAAAAATAAAGAAGAAGCATGGGAAGAAACCACACTATCATTTCTCTATTAATACTCAGCCATATGTTCATGCATCCACTTACAAGAGAATCATATGAAATGCCTAAGCAGAAAAACTACTAGTAAACTCTTTGTGGATACAAACAAATGAACATGATGAAAGCAATGCAAATTAGTACCGCGATTGTCAAACGTCTCTGGAACCACAAGAACAGCAGAATACATATTCCTTTCAGATTGGGGTATATGCAATTTCTCCACCAATATCCAGTCCCAGATAGTATGCAAATCCTCATATACCTGTGAAGCAAAATTATAGGGATGAGCAACATACCATATCATTTGTTTTCTACTTCACGATATCCATACTAATATTGTATTACATAGCAAATGTATGCAATACTTTATATTACAGGTGTTTTGCTGGATGATTAAGCTGACTCTTGATGAGGCTATAGATGCCAAGGAATCTAACTAAGCAATGTACTCAAGTTATGCTTTCTAGGAGTGAAAGAGTCGAACTCAGTAATAATTAGACAGCAACTTCTTTGACGCATAACATTTAGAGGCATCTCACCTGCTGAGTGGGATAATCTTGTGAAATGTTAAAATGACCTCTTCGGATAGGACGGCGCAAGCAGTAAGGCTCTGTGGGTGATATTTTCAGAGCTTCCTCACCACAAATGAACCTTCTGTATTTACATTCACCCAAGTCCATATCCATTTCTTCATGTTGGTCCAACGAAGTACTAGGCAAGTCTTTATCCTTTGAGCTATCTGCAAAGCAAAGGTGCAAACCATATACAAAAGCACATACTAAAGACTTGCTGCAGATTCAATATCAGCATTAAAAAAAAAATCATATTGCATTATGCTACTCATGTGTTTAGAAAACAACCTTGATAATGCATATAGCTATCAATCATAAATGCAGTTGACACATAGTTGCGGGTAAAAAAAAAAAGAATGCTTCCACTTTTCACTCTGTAGGTCATTTAGCAACCTCGACTATTTATAAAACGCCAAGACTCTTGCTCTAGCTGAGAGCCAACTCCACATATCCTTGAATAAACAAGAAAAAAATGGAAACAAACCATTATCTTATCAACTCCATAAATCCTTGAACAAACCAAAGCACCAATACAACAGACAGAACAATTTTAGTAGACTAACTACAGGCTAGGAGCATTGAAGCTGGATGCTTCTGCTCAAAAACATAAGTAGCTACAGCTGCTTCTATTACAGGAGGCAGAACTATATAGCATGCTCATTGGAGAAATAATCAGAACAAGCATTTGCATAAAATCAACTTCAGACATGATTGAAGGTTGACAGTCAGAAGTTCCAAACATTGACAGAGTGCACCATCCTGCTAGCTATTACAATTTTGGACGACAGCTTCCATTTCATGGCGTGTTAATGACCTAAGCTACTTAACATCCCTGATACTCCAATTTAGAGACAAAACAATCATATCAGTTTATATCTACGTATAATTTCTCTACTTACTCCCAAAATGTACATGGAGATGATCACAGTTTCGTGGTAGTGTCCTTATCCTAGGCATCTAGTATATTGGACACATGCTCCAGTCTGGACAAAAGCTAAAATCTCATATTGCAATGACTATTTAATCCACAGAAGCCTATACCCCATCAAATCTTAGACAAGGGAAGGAAAGATCTATGTAAGCCGTCCACGATCAGACAGCAAGGTTTCTGAGTCTTTGACATATCAATAAGTAGCAGCAGACAACATAAATAAAAAGAGAAAGGTAGAAGGTCTGAGCCTTCGTGAAGTCAACTAACTCAGAAAAATCATTAGCCCCAAATTGAGAATAAAAGTTATATATTGACCTGTTACCAGAGCTGAACTTTGCTTCTCATACACATCCGTCCAAGCAAAGGCTGAATCTTTCCTAGCATTCTGTGGATTATAACCATCAACACGTCCCATCTGTATATCAAGGTAGGTAAGTTTTTCTTTCACTGTGAAAACAGATTGACAAGGAAATGGGTTGCCTGACACAATCCTGGACGAACTCAAATAAGAAATACCATGATGCATTAGAAACTGAAGACTGCAAAACAATACACATAAAGGGCAGCAAAGGACATTCATATACACGCCCTTTTATAGACACATAGACATCAGAGCACTTTGGGTCGACTTCTATTCTTTTTTGGGTGGCGCTGGGTGGGTTTATTTGTTAATTACGTTTTGGGGTGCAATTACCATGCAGTCTCCTCTTGGATAACAATGCAGTGTGTAGATTTACATAGAACAAGAGGAGAAATTTCTAAGTTATCAAGAAAAGAGGCATTAAAATCTTTCAAGTCCTTTACTAACCATCAAAGAAAGAAGACTTCCTTAGAGGGGAATATGATAACTAAAATGAAAACACTTCATTATCTCAAATACCATATGAAGGAAACAGAAAACAAGCTGAAAGAATTGCCTTAAATTACTGAAGCTTCGAGTAGCCAACTCAAATGACAGAATAAAAAGATAACCAGACAATGAAAACAGTGAAGTTCACACAAAAGGCCTCCTCTATGTCTGCCATATCAATTTAGAGACCAGGTAGAAGCAAGAAAGCAGCTTAACTCGAGCGATG
>MU090410.1:23449-36987 GCA_014858505.1 Corymbia citriodora subsp. variegata | reverse complement strand
TATCATATCTCCCAGCTTCCCAACACCTCCCTTGAGCATTACCTGGAGATTGCCTGTCAAAAGCGGCCTCTTTCCTTCTCGTTCATTAACCTCATAGTTCTCAAACTCTTCTTGGATCCAGTAATCTTCATCGTCTTTGTTGAAGTCACCTTCAAGCACTACGACGTCCAACTTGATGGAGGCTTCCAGGCCTGATGCAATGACATGCCCTGTATCCACCGTGATTATGCACCCTTGCTCAGAGGATGATATTGTCAATTGAAGGATTTGATCTCTCTGAATTGATTGATAATTTAATGGTATATCAGTGGATATGAACTTGAATTTAATTTTGAGTAAGATGCCATGGGTCAAGTTCTCGCCAATGGTTTAATTCTATCAATTCGCCTCAGATCAATTGATTATGAATAACGCAACATGACCTTCAAATTTTGACTAGCTTCTCGACGGAGTGGTGGGGATATCTGTAATCTTTCACTGAGATTACCAGAGAAATGACTTTCTCGTAATTTCGTCGGTTAGTCTCTATCCCGCTGGGGAAGTTGGCTAGAAAATCTTCACATTGCTTCCTGAATCTGGGCAACTTTGAGAAACGAATATCACTCCCACGCAGTTCCTTTAATAAATCCGCAAGCTTCGTGGAACTCAAGCGATTTGGCCTTGACCACTTCATCTGTAATGTTGAGTGCAGATGATGTCAAAAACCTCGGAATCTAAAAGTTTTACAACTCAATTTGGGGGGATAGCCCAAATTTTCAAGCCCAAAATCAGAATAATTAAGCTTTAATTAAGTTGGGTTTAGCCCATAGAGCTAAAAAGTTTTGAGCTCAATCAGAATAAGCCTATGGAGATCAAGCCTATCACAAACTAAGCCTACGAAAAGGAAAAATTCGGCCAAGCCCATGCACTAAGGGCAGGCTGAATTTCACTACTCAAAAGGGGCCTAATTGAGCCCAGTTTAATCAGTTTCAGCTCATTTAAGTTCAATTAGATTTAAGCCCTAGTAATTTAAGTCCATTATTTAATTAAGGCCGAAATTAAAAGTCTCTGAAAGATCTAGGTTAACGTTATATAATGGAATTAGGTCTTCACAAGCAAATTGTAATTCAAAGCGTACATAGAAAAACACAGAGAGAGAGCAAAAGGAGGGATTTCGGCCAAGTCCCTTTGTGGCCGAACCCCCTAACTTGCGCCGTCCATGGCTAATAGCTGTGCCGATGAGACTACTGGACCTGCCTTTCTGTCAACGGTCGATGTAGCTGCCATGCCGTGCTGCTTCCTGTTCTAGCCATGAGAACCACTAAAGGCTAGCCCCAACCCCTACCCCCCCGGGGACAACCAAGCCACACGACTTGATGACGGTTGTTGCTCCTTGTCGACCATGCGCTGCAGATCCGGCGACGTCGCTGATCAAACTGCCCCTGTCCTGGCCTTGTTCCATCAGCTGCACTGAGACAACCGATCCTGCTGCCTCCTGTTTGTGATGGTGCCCACCTACTACACCGGTGCTGCCAGGCCGAGAAGCCACTATCCTGCATCGAACCGTGACCTGCTTCTCCCTATGTCGATCAATTCGTGACTTATTGCACTGCGAGTTCACCGCGGTCCCTGTTGCTGACCCTAGGCGAGCGGCTGTTCGCTTTGCCCCTGATGACGAATTTTATTTCTGTTTCACAGGTTGTCCGGCGAGTAATCTTTGTCGCCACCGGTGCCGCCAAAGGGCCAATTTAATTGCGTCACGTACCACCGCGGCTGCCCTCAGGCGCAAGCCGTTAGTTGTTAGAGGACCACCAAGCCGAACTTACGAACAGTTTGCATAATATTTCGAATCAAGTAATAATCTTGTCAATATTGATTTGAAATTTCTGTAATCTAATTTGGTTGAAATTATTTTCTAATTCAAAAGATTCAAGTGATAGACATATATTTTAATTTAGGATTATTTCTAATTTGACAACGTACATAAGTCAGCTATTCAATCTCATGCCTGAAATATGACCACATGCAGAATTGGTCAATCCTATCCACTAGTTGTTGAATACAATCATCCTTTTTATTTGTTACTAAATTTGAAGGTACTGGATGTCTTTTGGTGATTTAGTGTTATCTTTATTTGATTTGCTTGATTTGAATTGATTTGTTTCTTTTCCAAAATATAAAAAAAAATAGATAGAATTAGAATAAATGTAGATAAGAGTTGGGTGGATAGGTTCTGTGAAATGTTATTTATCGCGCGCGTGGCAACGGTGATGAGGATATTGCGGACCTCGAAAGGAGTCATGGCCCCGATGATTGGACAACACCTTGACTGGGCTCTCTGGAGGATTCGTCATTTGGAGAGAGATATGGGAGAAGAGAGGAATTATTGGAATTACGCATCAAAGTAAGATACTTCAAGCTCCACAACCAAAAGGGCAAGCAAATTGAATAAAATAGTTGGAAAGAAGGAAAAGAAATCAGATATCGAATTTATGTATATTTATAGAGAGAGTATTACAAAATTTCATTTTAGAAATAAACGATACAGTAAAAATTACAATCACTCGAATATTCAAATACAGCTTTTGATTATGTCAAATAACTCACACAATATTTAATTTCTCGTAATTTTTAGTAAGATTTCACTCGAAAAATTATGCAAATTCTATTTACAAGAATTTAACTACTCAAATCCTCACGAGGTGAACTCGTTACTCACTCCTTCCAAGGCAATCTCAGAGTTCTCTCTCTGGTCACCGAGGACCTTGGCGCCCTAAGAACCCCGGCGGCTCTTCTCTACTTAAAACCAGGAGAACCCTCCCATCATTCATTGCAAGACCCGTCTTTCTCGGAGGAAATCACGTGCTCCATTTGGCCCTTTTCTTTGATGGCTTTGTTCTTTGATGCACGAAGAGCTCTCGTCAGCTCTTCATTTCTTCTCTTCTCGGTCAAAGTCAATAATGATGGCTAATAATGAGCCCTCACTGTTCTCCTTTCTTACAGAACGAAGCCCAAGAAGCTGCTCATTTTCTTCTTGCTTCCGGCCCGTTCACATGGCCATTGACAAAGAAGTATGTGTGTAGCGTAGTAGAATGTAATACAAATAGTAATAAGTGGACAGACAAGTATTTGCTATCCTAGACAATTCGCCTACATGACAAGTTATGACACAACTTAAAATCAAAGCAACTCGCATCAGGTTGTTGCCAACCGCCAACCACGAACTACTTTTATTTGGTTGAGTCAGCGGTCCAGGAACATTCACGGGTAGCTCCTTAGAATATTGAACATTCAGCATACTTTGTTTGACCATTTTAGGTTTCACAAGCCAAGATAACCGACACTGGAATGGATGGATTGTTTCCTTTAGTCGTACTCACATCAAGTCAGTAATCGTATAGAATTTTGTGAATCGTAACCTACCCTATCTTTGGCCTCCATGTCGTTTCACGAGTGATGGCCGAAGGAAGATTGTGGGATTACTCGAAAAAACCAACATGCCAAATGAATAGCCGAGACATTCATATGCACATCACAGTTCATAGCTGCAACAATATGAAGGACGAGCATATCAACACTCTTAGAGAATTTCTAAGGAAGCTAGCCAATCCAGTGGGACGATTCCCACCAGATTAACCATAACATATTGTGATGATTCATGGAATCATATCTTCTGTTGGTTTTGGCCATGGAAACAGAAGATTAGTTCTCTATGGCATTTGGTCAAGAATAAATAATGGAAAAATCAAGTCCATGCGACAATGGATGGATTCAACCATCTCCTTGCCATTTGCTGTGGTGACTCGTGAAAATAATTGACGATGTGCTACCATAGAAAACAATTTCAAACCTCATGCTAGTCTGAAAAGAAATAGACAAGGCCATGAGATGACATTATCGGCACGTGATATTGTCAATAATTCTCTATACATACATATGAACAATTTCCCAGAAGAGCACTTAACCACATTCCCAGTTCTCAAGTTAAGAGTAAGCATCATCATTATTAATAGTATACAATAGAGGGACAATACACTATAGGCATGGCAACTTATTAGTGGGCAACAAGTAGGCAATGTGAAAAAAAAAGTTAGAATTGCAAAATTCCTCCATGACTCAGACATCAAAGAGAACCTACAAAAGGATCAAATTTATTTTTCTCTGGAACTACCAGATTTGTGATGGGTGGCCTTTGAGACACCCAGTATACAACATTTAACATAAAATGTTGAGCAAATACGAAGGGATAATTTCCCATTTGGGGAGTCTTCTAGTCGAAAAAGCCCAATCTTCCCACGTCAATTTCTTTGTAACCTACCAGGATTTTAGCACATCCTCTTTCTACTCCTCTCGCCAAAATCAGCATAATTGAAGTACATGATGTACATTGATGAAAGTCACAAAGTGTACATGCTTTAGATGAAGAACAAAGAATAGATACAAAGAGGCAAGTGCTTTCAAGCACTCAACAACTCGGAATTTCCAAGAACAGGAAAATTTCATGAAGCTGAAGAATAGTACAAACAAATTTGGCAAGTTTATCGTCTTGACATTCGGCAAACTTATGAAGTAACAGGTACATGTAAGATGATAAGATGAACTCAACCTTCTCACTCAAAAGAAAGAATTGAGAGACAAAAGGGAAAGCAAAAAGAAGAAGCAATAAGAGTGTTCTCCAACCTACTCAGCATGTATTAATTCCATCCAAGCAATTGTTTGTTAGGTAAAAGTTTTGCATGATCATAAAAACATGTTCTCGTTTAAATGCTCATGAAAAATGCTTAAAGCTATGTTATCCGTTCTAAAAAAAAATTTCATGAAAAGTGCACTCAATGAACACTAATCGGGTTTATAACATGCAAACTACAACAATTAATCTTCAAATTCGACAGTAGAAAGTATTATATCGCAAATACATCTCATGAACAATCTGTCGAAGAGGTCGCGTGAACTATTAATGAGGATCAAGCATGGAATTGCCTCATCGAGGTTTCCAGACACAAAACAGGGAAGACCTAGATGGTTCGCATTTTTTTCGAGACACAAAACACAAAGCATGGGATGGTTTTGTACCCTCTTAAAACCTGATGGCTAATGGCAATTAGGGAAGGAGAGCGATGTTCGATGGCAGTGAAGAAAAAGGATACAGAACTCGATTGTTTGCGTTTTTTTCTCAAGCGATTCTCTCTCTCAAGGATGCACAAAATCAAAGGCAATAGATCAACCCAAAATTAAGGAGAACTTGATTGTTGGCGTTTTTTTCTCAAGCGATTCTCTCTCTTAAGGATGCACAAAACCAAGCAAACTAGTTCCATGTAATTACTCGCAATCAAATACACAGGCAGAAAAATGGTCAAGCCCAAAGTACCTATGACGTAGCCGAAGCTCTTAAGGCATTCCTCGAGCTGAGTGACATGGGTTGAGCAAATTGACATCGCTACTCGCAGTCGACATGCATCGGTTCAGGCACTGAATGAAGGTTGAAGAAGCTGAATCTGCGATCAAAACACCAAAAAAATCAATCGGCTGAGAAGTAAAATACAAATCATCCCTTACAACTTTTCTTGGCTCAATATCCAAAGGAAACCTAAAGTAACTACTAACTAGTGGTAGCAAGTGAAATCAGAGGAGACTCAACTTAGTGATGCGATTCACAGCTTTAGTAGCTGGATGGAACGAGAATCAGAAGAAGGGAGAGAGAGAGGACCGGAGAGGGATGGGACGGCATGGAGTGAGCGTCGGCCGACGACTGTTAGTGTGCAAAGCGATGCCCAGTGCTGCTCCGTGGCTTCAACATCTAATACGCACACATTATCGAACTCTACAACAGCAGGTCCAAGCATCAAGAACCGAGGCAACTTCAACTACTAACAAGAAACGATAACAAAGAATCAGCGGATTTGACACACGAGGGCACATAAAATTACAAACAAGCGTCACGATCAAGAGGTCTAGCCTCTGATCGAGTTGGACCGAGCCAGCCCAAACGACTCGAAAGTCAAAACCATCAACTTACTCCCTCTCACAACAGATCATCACTCTCAGGTAAACCTCCCATCAACATTGAAAAGGGAGGAACCTACGAATGCATCGAGGGGGTCGAGATCGCTATCGCAGAAGGGCTTCATCTAGGGGCGGAGGAAGTTGGCGAGGAAGTTGCAGGCGAATATTGTTCCTAATTTCAATTTCACAATTCAAATTCTATTTAGAGTTAAAATTAAGAGCTTTAGAGCAGTCCATTTGGTCAATTTTGGATGGAATTTGCTAGGTGGACGCTAGCCGGCATCTTAAGTGGCATGGCTAGTTGCTGACACAAATACTTTTTACTAATATTTTAATATTTTTTCAACTTTTTTTCTCTTTCAATTGTGGCCAGCGAAAGAAAAAAAGAGTAGGAAAAGAGAAAAACCTTATCACTCCAAGTCTCGACCACTCTAATACCAAAACCGACGGGATGTCACGCCCCAAACCCGAGCATGCAACCTTATCATGGTTAATTAAAAGCGACGTCCCAAGATTCAAAGAATAGTGAGATTCAATCATTATGTTGAAATTGTGAAACATCTATGGCAATACATACATATATAGTATGGTCGAGTTCTTCACTCTCCCATCCATGTTTGGCCTCGTGAACCCGTCGAGGCACATGTTCTGGTCTGTAAGGGCTCCGCTCACCCAAGTCTGTACGTTGCTCATGTGCCAATCGAACACCCCTACAGCCCCTAGCCTCCCATCTGGCTGAGCTCATCGATCGACTCGCTCAACTGGCTCGCACTATGGCCGACATTCTGCGTGCAGTCCTGCATGGCCTGAGACTCTCGGGGCTTGATGCCCTGGAACCGGGACAGCTGGGCCACATAGAAGCCGGCAACACGGGCCCAGTCGAGTTACAGCACTCCTAGTGTTCTTCTGCCGTTACTATCACGGGCAACAAGGACGGAGCAGCTTCACAGCAAATGACTGGTTAGAGGAACCTAGTACTTTGGAAATGACCAGAACACAATCAACTCTCTCTCTGTGCAAATCGACCCTTTTCGTGTCACGGCCTGACTATTGAGCTCGCGGCAACCCCTTCTCTTGGTCAATTGAAAGCGACGTCCTAGGACCCGTCGACGACCATTCATTTTATCTTTCGTTTAACGCAAGCGGAAGACGAACCATCCCTAGACAAACAAATAATCAAACAGGGATAGAGGGATGAACAACAATGACAACAGCAACTACTTATTTATTCAATTTACTGGATTAACCAACGGAGGATCGTTTTTCGAATTACAAGCCCGACAAAAAGGGCCGATCCATCCTCTAAGCCAAATCAAAAAGAAACTAAGCTAATCCAATTAAACAAGAAGAACCCTTGGGTTCAACACCATCATCACTCGGACCCATCGGACTCAGGCTCCGTTGGGTCAATCACTGGAGAAGCGTGGGCAGGATCCTCCACTACAGGTACGCTATTCTAAGGACCTGAAAATGGTTAACCACGATGGGTTGAGATAAAATCTCAGCAAGTTCTTCCCCTAAGCCCCGATTAGTACGCCAACTCAACCCAACAACCCACAAACAGCAACCGACAACAGACAAGGCAACCAACATAGCAATATTCGATTCGCATACAACCTTACCCGGTATGTCATACCCTACGTTCAATCTCATACAATGCAAGCAAGGCACATGACCGTTAGATGAAACAGTTCATCAATTACATGCGAATCGCGTCACAAGCGATCTCACATGGCTATTACCACAGCATGCACGACTGTCAACTCATGTGTGCGTACTAGAAATCATCACGATCATCACGACACTAAGAGCATGCGAATAATCAGGACATCTCACACAACTTTCTCATGTCTCATACTCACACATGCTCCGATTATTACGCCCCCTCCTAGGCCACGACACAACCATATAGTTGGTGGTTCTTGGCTAAACCAACTTCGTCCTCTTTACCTCGAGGTACGGTGACGTCAGGGGTCATCTTTTCCCTCAGACGGCATTCCCGAAGGAGCACAGGACCCGCCCACTACCGCAGTCCGGCAACTGACAGGAACATAGGACCCGCCCACTACCGCAGTCCCGTAACATTGTCCCCCGTCAGGCATCCGACTGAAGTCAGGCGACCAAACAGCCATGGCACAACCCCATAAGGATTGGTGGTCTTCCAGCAACTCTAGGTTCCCTCATTTAATGTGATCATGCAACACATCATCAAGCAATCCATTTATATCTTTGCTCTGCCGTGAATGTAACATCGCTCATGCTCATGCAACATGCCATTTCAGAAACTTATACAATATGTCATGCGATCACACTCGACAATTTCCAAAATTCAATCCAACCGGCATTCAATCACACATTTCATCATTAATCACAAGTATAATTAACAATCGGCACTTCAATTAATTATAACAATCAATAGCACATCAAATTCAAACAAAAATTAGCTTCTACACGAATAGTGCCGTGAACAGTAATTGTAAACAGTAATCGTAAACAGTAATTATGAACAGTGATTTTTTCGAAATTCAATTAATTAAAACATCTAATCCAAAAATTAAACAAAACATTAATTAAAACAATTAATCAATCCATTTAAGCAAATCATGTTTAATTAAACACATAAGCATAATTAATCCCAAATTAAGCACAATTAAGCTTAATAAGCAAAATTAAGCTAATCTAATCTTAACCAACTATCTAACCACCTATCTTAGGGCTAATACAACTTAATTAAACTTCATAAACCAACAATAACACTAATTAACCCAACCCTAAGCAAGTTTAGGCACTAAATTGGGATTAGGGGTTAAACTCACCCATTAAGCAGGCCGGCGACACGAACGCGGTGGCAGCGACGAACCCAACACCCGGGGACCTCTACCACAGCGATCCAAGGCAATCCCGGGGTCAAAACAACAGCAACAACTCGGAATCCCCACTGCAATACTGAAAACTGCACTACATAGGAGGAAAGTGGCTAATTGGAGTTGAACGGGTTGCCCGGAGCTCCGGCGAGCGGCGGGCCAGTGACCAACGGCACCTATGGGTTGAGGGGGAACTACTTGTGACTGGTATGGGCGGTGATTGGGTCAGAAATGAAGGAAAACAACAGCAAAGGCGAAACAAAACAGCAGCAAGCGGTCAGAAAACGGTCAGGCTGGCGGTGGCTTCCGGCAGGCATACGGGTAGACTGGAGGCTCTTTTCGGCGATCGGCTGACGCTGTCTAAAAGGAAATTCTCTTCTAAACGTGATGGCGGGTGGCACGAGACGAGATTCCAACGGGAAGGCAATGAACAACTCAGATTTCGGTGAAAGGTCAGAAACTGAAATTTCAAGAAGGAAGGGAAACTAGGGAGAGAAGTGCGCGCGATTTTGGAGAAGATGAAGAGAAGAGAGAGAGTGAAGTGAGGGCTGGAGATAGGCCTCATTAAGGCCATAAATGCTTGCCCTAACTTGCCAAGCAAATGACCTCATCTTCTCTTTCTTCCTTTTAACTTTTCTTCAAAATATCCAAGGACATTTTGGTCATTTCCACCTTGCACATTTCCCAATCTATCCTTGGGCTGAAAATGAAGGGCGGGCTTAGGAAACGGGCTTGAAAATGAATAGGAACGGGCTCGGAAATTTGTTGAGCTCGAAACGGCTCAAGATTAGACAATGGACTCGGAAGGGTAAATGGTCGGTTTGGCTCAATGGGCTCACTTGCTTGCCTCGAGCCTTCCATGGTGGCTGTCCCACCTTGGGCGTGAGGCCCACACTATTCTTGTTCGGCCCACGTCGTCGTAGGCTCATTTCCTCGGTCCATAACCCTTTTCCAAATACTCGGCTCATCTGTCACTGTCGACTATCGAAGAAGCATCGTCCAAAAATCCGTCCCGGACGTTCCCGAAAATTCGAAGTCCACTATTGGATTCTCATGCCATATCAATTTTGCCCGAATGCCATTTTGATACTACTCAGACTGACATGTAGCTTTGAGGATTCACGCGTAACCGACTCGTGCCAATTCACGTTCAAGACTTCTCGACACATGGACATCCTTGACTACATGAAATTGCGAAGAATCGATTCTTATTTCAAAGTACATGATTATCAAATATCGACATAGGGCCGTTCGCGGGTTCGATAACAATAGGCGGAATCACCCGTCGTCTTATTATTTCTGTCCGTGAATCGACTTCTAATCGTCCCTGAAATCGGCCTGCATGACTGCAGGATCGTCCTTACGCAAGTCTCACGGTCAAGTCGTTTTCCCAGGTCAAGTTCTTTAATCGCACAAGTTCTGTCCTCTTTAGCCATTCCCCTCAAGGTCAGTATCTCAGAAGTGATCAGTTCCGAGTGAGATCAACCAACAATGCATTGGCGAAATTAATATTCATCCATCTCTTAAAAAGCTCGAATTTTAGGATGTTACATTTCGTTTCTGGGTCGGTTGCTCGATCCCTGGCTTCGGAGGAAGACATCCCGGGGAACAACAGCGTCGAAGATGTTGCTTGGCTCTGTTCTCTGTCGGAATCGAAGCTCGTGCATCTTTTTCCGTTTCCCAATTCTTGTTTTTTGTTTTGTTTCATATGTGATGATCTTTACGGGGGTTGTTTCTGCAGGATCTGCTGATGAGTTTGAAGACGCTAGCGCTTCAGTAGCGCGAGGGATCGGCTGGGAGCATCTTGCCGAGAAGTTCTTTTTTTCTTTTTTTAAAAAGAAATTGGTTGTTTTATTTTTGTAACGAGATCTCACGGAATCTTGCCATCCACCGAGACTTGAAAGTCAGCAACATCCTCCTCGATGAGAAGTTGAATCCAAAAATATCTGATTTTAGCCTTGCACGGATGTTTCCAGGCATACAAGATTTGGCTAACACTCACAAGGTTGTAGGAACACTTTAAGTACTTGAATTACAAACCTTGATTGAATTGATGAAAACCTCAGTGAACTTTGAAATGTGCATTCAAAAGCAGCTCAAATTGTCTATCTTTTTTATGAATGCATTTCAATTTTTGCTTTAATCGTGTTTGACAGATAATATTTTCTTGAAGATCAAGATGTTCGAGTTGCTCTCTAAAGCCTTGAAATTCGTCCAAACAAATCCATCCCGTGAGGCCTTTTGCTCTCCACCCATCTTCATACGTAATCATGCACATTAACAAAAATTAATTAAGAAAAACGTAATTAAATTAGTTAATTTTAAAAAATTTAGTGAAAATAGCTCTCTATCATGTTGGTTTTACTTATAGCTCAATGAGGAAATTTGTTTTCCTTGACAAAAATATTGTAAAGCCTTCCTTTCTATTATTTCTTTTGCCAAAATTACATGCGAATTAGCACGCTCGGAAATCATAAAAATTATAATTTCTTTTCTTTTCTTTATCTTAATTTTCTTTTGTTGTTATTAATATTACAAAAGAAAAAGGAAAGAAAACGGGAGGGGATGAAATCTACCAATGAATGTCTCTTAATAAATATAATCGTCAACTCCTAGGATGAAGGAGGACAGTGGTATTGTTAGGGATTCCCCAGGACCCGGCAGATGGGCAACTATTTTTATACCCTCTCTTATTTTCATTTTCTTTTTTTCAGTAAACCTCATGTCCAATCATACATGGCCAACACCTGAGCATGGGCTGGATGACACAACAATGTTAACATGTAGACTATTTTGTGCTGGGTAGATGGCAGGAGTACCTCAACTTTCTATGTGAGGCAAGAGTATTTTGCAGAGCAACATCTACACTCGTGCCTTCCCGGAACAAGGAGTCGTACAATTGGCAAACAAACTAAGACAACTCTGTTTCATCATCGTCCCAGAATCCCTTGAGATCCCCGTTTTTCTCAAGGTCACTGTCCTCCCAATCACAACGCTCATCTCACTATCATATTTTCGATGTTTGAAAAGGAAAATTTCATTTGATTTTCCTAAATTCACATTCACTACTTGGAAGCTAGTGACTTGAACCCCGCATGGGCACTAGGTCTTAAGCACGATTAATTCAACCTAATTGAACAGAATGAAGACAATTAGAATGATTCCGGAGCAAATAGCAAACCGGTTCAACCCGGTCAAGCCTGGGTCAACTTGGTCCAATCGGGTCAACCTGGTATGACCCTCGAGCATAGCCAAATCTGCAATTTATACAGGGAAACTCGTTACAATCTGACGAAAGATTTTAGACAATTGATTTTATTTTCAAATATTTTTCAATGTATCTCCAACATTCATCATTATTTTTCAAGCTATCTAACATTTTTTCCTACATCATTTGATTTGATTACTCGTATTGCCAATCCATGGTCATGCAATACCGCATTGCGACGGCCCCGTGATAGTGCCCGTCGCTTGGGTGAGAGGTCGTTGGAGAAATGAGGGGCGTGCGTTTTCGACATGCAATCTGCTTTGTCGTAATTATGACCAAAAAAAAGAAATTTGCTTTGTCGTAATGGCAAGTGCGACGACATTGGCATTAAAATAATGTTCATGTTGATGTGCAAACAGTACCTCCTTCAAATACTACTTTGTACTAAGCATAATCCTCTTTGTTAATGACCAAGCCGGCCGATTTCTTGGGGGTATAAAAATTGGAATAAAACCCCTCGAAAATTTCCAACTCGTGTTTTAGTCACGTACATGCAGGCGATTATGAGCTTCACAAAGCTGAGTTTTCGTGAAAACGAGAGTAACTTGTGTTCTTCAAAACCTGGAGGTTGTTCGACGTAGACTTTTTGTATAAATCCATTTAAAAAAGCACTTTTGACATCTATCTGGAATAGCTTGAAGTTGCAACAGCATGCATAAACAAGCAACAATCTTAGTCCAAATTACACAATTAAGAGGGGGTAGTTCACCAGTGATGGCTCACCATCTGACCGATGCGTTCCATTGCGGGGGATTTAATTTTGACCAGAACAGTTGCTTGACAAATGTTGGAGCAGCAACAACAAGCGCAGACTTCTCTTTCCTTTGTCTGAGAAGAGAAACCCGATCCAAACACAAACCTTGTACTCGATCTCCGCGATGGAAACAGTCAAAGGTGGAGGCAGAGGGGGCTCGTGACCCAGTTGCAGTTGGCAAGGCTCTTGGAAGAGTCAACGTGCCAGAGGCAGATGACCAACGAGGCTTTTGGGGAGGTGGAGCGAAGGTGGAGGGAGTGGGACGTGCGGAGAAAGAAACAAATATGTATGGGTTCTTTTCAAACAAAATATTATTTTCGTTTTTTTATTTTTCGCATTTTTCATTTTTTTGGATTTTTTTTTATTTTTTGGAATTTTTTTTATTTTTACTTTTTTTGGAATTTTTATTTTCGCATTTTTTGGATTTTCGCTTCTTTTATTTTTTTGGATTTTTTCTATTTTTATTTTTTTGGATTTTTCGCATTTTTATTTTCATTTTTTTGGATTTTTCGCATTTTTTTTTTGGATTTTTGCATTTTTTGGATCTTCACTTCTTTTTTTTGGATTTTTCTCATTTTTATTTTTTTGGATTTTTTTTATTTTTATTTTTTTGGATTTTTTTTATTTTTTTTGGATTTTTTATTTTTTATTTTTTATTTTTTTTTGGGGG
>MU090410.1:7165-23437 GCA_014858505.1 Corymbia citriodora subsp. variegata | reverse complement strand
CCCGAAAGCCGAAAAAGGGAAGGGGTGGGGGGGCGGGGAAAGGGGGGGATCCCATCCGACAGCACAACTCGGAAGAAACCCCACTGCATCACTGCCTTCATCTTGAGCCAGCCACTTAACACCCTGGCGGGCTCCCGAAGTACTTGTCAACATCTGGTAATATTGAGCATTCCATCGGATTATCTGCGTTGTCGAGTGTGATATCTGCCATCTCGCGATCGCCTTCACGGGGAGAGGCACCGGGTGCTTCGCAGATGGGATAAGGCTCATTTACTGGAGAGCCTATTTCCCCCCAATCAATTGCTGGAATGCCTATTTCCCCCCAATCATTTACTGGAGAGAAATTTACTTGAGAGAATATTTCCCTCCGATCATCTAACATTTGCCTGCGCATTTCATCCCCGAAATTGACATCAGGGAACCGTGGTGGCGATTCGGATGTAGGAATAACATTATCTCCCGGAATATTTAGACCATTCGAGAGGCCTGCAGATGGGCGTTGACCTGCAGCTGGACGAGCAATTTCATTAGCTGAAAACTTCATGGGATTTCCAAAATAGGTATTTTGGGACTGTATTGGCAATGACAAAGTAGTTACGCGATTATGTCTTGGAGGAATAACTAGACCATTAATGTGGTTAGTAAATATGGGCTGACATGGGCACGGGTATATGATTTTATAAAAAAAGAATTCGAATGAAAGGTGATGAGCATTTACCATTTTGGAAGCTTGACATTGAGGCTTCAAAGGGAGGAACATTTTCATTCCATATATGGCCCATTAGGCTTGATGAACCGATCCCATGGCTAGGCATGGTAGCCTGGGAATTGAAATCTTGGGACTCGTCGACAGTAGTAGTAGCATTGACTCTTAAAGGAGCTAGATCCCCAAAGCTGGATGCACGTGTGGACTGACGCGGAGGGTATTGGGACTGCATCGTAGATGGCAAACCAGTTCCATCATTAAGTCCTGGAGAAAGAAGTAGAACATTAAAGTGGCTAGTAAATATGGGCCTAAGATTTTCCCATGAATGGTTATGAGCATTTAATATTCCTCACCCTGCACATCTCTTTAATTTTTCTTGCCACTGATCTTTGTAATCTTTTAAGTGCTTTAATTGACAAGGCCCTTTCCCTTCACAGATGGAACTTTTTACAGCTCAATTTCAGACATAAGTTTAACCAACCTACTTCCTTTCTAATATGATCTTTCAATCACCATTTGATTAAAAATGCCCATACAAACACGTCACAGCGTGCTTATTATATCTTTTCATATCTAACAAACTTTTTAATTGCATTTTAATTGATTAGACTGAACACACACACACACACACACACACACACACATGGATAGAGTGTATTTATTTTTTTGTTCGGATGGATAGAATGTATTGGATGAGACTCACACACACACACACATATGGATAGAGTGTATTTATTTTTTTGTTCGGATGGATAGAATGTATTGGATGAGACTCACACACACACACATATGGATAGAGTGTATTTATTTTTTTGTTCGGATGGATAGAATGTATTGGATGAGACTCATTTCACAACAATCACATCTTACAGAATATATCTCTTCTTGTCCAATTAGCATTAAGACATTCAATATTCTTGACATTGCATGTTATTATCGGTTCAACTCATAAATCTTTCATGTACAAATTGAAGTTGCATCTTTGAAACTGAACCTTGACAAAATGTAAGTACTTGATTATTGCCCTCTTCCCTTTGTACTGAATCTATTATATTACTGCTTTCGGTAGTGACATGCAGCAACCTACACTTCTTGTTTGTTCATCATCAGTAAAAACTATTTCTGCCAGCATTTTCAGATGCAAGTTCAATTGATGGGGTAGCTGGACAAATAAATGTATTCATATGACGCGGAACCCAAATCATAAGGATCTGAAACACGTTGTTTTTATGTATTAAAGTTCAACAATCGAGTGGAAAGTCCTATTTTCATCATTATTTCACAGGCACGTCTTTGTATGAGCTTATAGGAAGGGAGAGTTTTGTGTTTTGGAGCACGTACCTTCAGCAGAGAAGCCCGCATTGGCCGGAGGAGCTTCCAGACCAGCTGGAGCAGCAAGGTTACTTGGAGCCATATTATGTTGAGCAGGGGCGGAATTTTCAGTTTGTTGTTCAGAGACCTGAGATGGAAAAGAGCCTGAGGTATTCCCGGTTGTATCATGTTTCTGGAAGAAAAGCACTTGGTATATCGCTAAAGCTGGACTAATGGAAGTATTTATCTCCACTATTGAAGGTACACTGCTCTGACTTCAAGCTACAATTGCTTAGCAATGGATGAACTCGCATTCAGAGTAAGTACGAAGGGCAGCATAGAGAAAAAAGGATAAAAAAATATTGAAAGAACCTCAATTCACTTTACGCCTATGGCTGCCCATTTCTCCACCATATGAAGGCTCGGTGCTCGAAAGATGTAATGGAGAGTACAGTACAATCAAGGCAAGGGTCCTCAGGGCAAAGATGCAAAGTTGATTTTGAAAGGACAAGTGAAGAATTAAAATGCATAAACTCTTACGGTATTAAACTAGGAAAGTAATAGTTGCAACGTGAATGTATTAATCGTTCAAACTATAACATGATGATGAGGGCCTCGAATTTTCATGAATGACACCGAATCAACAGCTTGAAAGTGCTCTCTAACTCACTCGTGCTTGGTTGTATAATTTTTGCAACGTAATACAGTAAGGCCACTTAGATTCCCGAGGTCACTATCCTCAACTTTGGAGACTTTTCATTGGAGAGGAAATGGCCGTTTTTATATTATTGAAAGTAGGTCGAAAATCTTACACTTCTGGTATGATGGAAAGTTGAGTGTGCGTGTAAATGATTTAATCGACATTGTAGATTATTTGTCAATGAGCTCTCTTAGTGCTAAGCTTTTTCCTTCCTGGGTTTGCCCTCCCTTGGTCCCTTTAGTAGTATTTCCTTTTACCAATCAAAAAGGTCACCGAATATCATCAGGCATACTCTCTTATGTGTGTCTTTGTTTTTCCCCCTTGGCATTCACTAAGCTAATTGAAACAGCTTAGCAACTAAGACGCCTTGTTAGGAACCCAAAATTGCAACCATCAACAGAGAACGAACGTTAATGCAACATAATCAAATGCACCAATTGTTAGAAACCGTTCCTTGATCAATCGTATGCTATATTGATCTAACTCAATTCATTTGTACCCCACAAGAAAAGGTGTGATATGAGCTGACAATATAGAATAAATTTAACTGATATTCTGAGGTCACGGGCTATCCCTCGCAGATTGCATAGCAAATATCGGAAAGAGGAGAATTTCCCAGTTACCTCCTGCTTGGGAGAAAATTTGTCATCAGCACGATGCACCCGATCTGCATTATGGTCAGTGAGTTGACGGCCACTGTCACTTTCATTATTCTCGTTACGGTTCCCATTCAGAGGGCAAGTTTTTGCATGTGCTATGAGGCCTTCCCAGTTTTTATCCATCTTCATCCCGAGAATCTGCAATGAACAAACACAACATTATTCTTCCTGGTTTCAGGGAGTTCAATCCAAATTTGAGAACCCTGTGCTAAAAATCTCACCTCTCTCAGTCTCTTGGGGTCCATGTCGTGTTGCTGTAGAAACTCTCTCACGGTGCTTATTCCAAAATTTTTCAGGCGAAATGATCCATCCTTTCCAATTTTTTCGAATCTCCAGAGCTCATCCTCAGGTTGAGGTGGATAATGTTTCTCATATGCTATAACGCGAAAAGAACATATTAGAGGAAGAAATTGCAGTAACGCTAAGATCAACAGGCCAAACAGGACTTTTTGTGCAACTAAAAGTCTCTTTACTACTGTCGGAAGTACTGAGATAGATTAAGATTAAGAAGGCCTTACTCATTTCTTCAGGGAACAATCTAGAAACAGATCGATTAAATTCTATATTAGATTAGTTAAAGGTCAGTCGAATTGTCAGTTGGCTCCTGCTTTCAGATAAAGTAAGGCTTCACTAAGAAATGAAGCTTTATTTTGTAATTACCTTGAGGGCAGTAGAATATAAACATATTTATTTCTTAGAGCTAAAAGATAAAGACTACCATGGACTTACCCTGTCCTCTCTTCGCCTTCACAGTTATTGGCTCCGATATCGCTTCACTAATATATTCATGATGTTCTGGCAACACCCGTACTGCTAGCCTGAACTTCCCGCTCCTAGTCCAGCTTGAATTGTCAGTAAAACATACATTATGCAGAACCCCAGTGCCTCCATTAAGATTCACTTGAAGGTCTCCACTAAGCAGAGGCGCCTTCCCTTTGCGTGGGTCCAAAGGTTTCTTCAAGTCTTCGTGGGTCCAGTTCTCGTGATCACTGTCAACCACCATAACTTCTACCTTTACAGAGGACTGTGGACCTAATTTGACAATATCGCCTGTATTTGCATCAACTAACTTGACATCAATGGTTAGTTTCTGCTCAGTATAGACAGAAGAAGGGAGCCCCTTTTTCAATTGAAGCTGCCAGTTTCTCACTTCATCCTTCTTTCGACGTTTGCCAGAAGATCTGTATTAACTCATCAATTAGTATTATAAGGCATTGAATAACCAAACCAAAGCTTAAGCAGGAAAAATGTGCCGCTTGTAAATAAGGAAGTGATCTAAAACTTACCATAGGAATGTGATATGGCTGAAAGTTTTTCTTCGAACTTTACTGTGTATTACTTGACCTTGGTTCAAACAAGGATGAATGGAAATCGTTCCACAATCCAGTTTGATGAACCATACCATTTTAACAAGATTGGTTTTCAGAGTGCTTAAGCCAAAACTACAACACCTATGGTCAGTGCATAGTATTGTTACTGCCCAAATGATCATTGGCAAATGAGTGCTAAACTTATTCAAATGATATTACAGTATTTTTGAACTCAGCCATGAGATAACAGTGTTTGCACTAGTCACAGGCCAAATCAACGTCAAGAAAACTTAATTTCTTTAGGCCTGACATCGCCTGAGCTACGATGGTGCACCCAACAGTGACATGAGCCCAAATACAGGATCAACAATGAATTCCTTTAATATTTTCCATCCATGTTTGACCATATAAAAGCATAAACAGGGTGTAGTACCCACGTACAATTCTTTCAATGTTACGGGCTTAGGGGATCCAGATATATGGTATTTTGTGTGAAGATGTCATACACAAATCAACTTGACAGCCAATAGATAAGAAACATCAAAAAGTATATCAAAGCCACCAGAGCAAAACTCTAACCTTACAAGTTGAACAGATTGAGAACTTGAGTGCTCCGACTCTTCCCTTGCCTGATGAAGATTTACCAATAATGAGGATTTGCAATAGCTGTCGCGACCTAAAATTAAATTTTCGAAAATAATGATAATAATAGGTTTAGGGGTATTGTTAATTTCGGGCCGACGGCCTTTAATTAACTCGGGCTCCCCCAAGCCCATACTCCGCGCGACGTTGGGTATTCATAAAAAAACTTTCAAACAAGGAGTCGCCACTAGTCTATTAAGGTCGACTAGAAACCGAGCGAGACATGGGAGTGTGTCTCACTTTTTACGCAACCAGAGGGTCTAGGGTCGGGGACTTGGTTACGTTAGTCATGCGACTAACGCCCTTTCGGTACCTACCTTGATTGTGTATTAATGCAGTCTTGGCAGCCTATTCAAAAAAAAAAAAAAAAAAAAAAACCTATTGTAGAGCCCTAAAGGCTTATTCAATTTTGGTCTTTTTTCCTTTTTTAGGATTTTCTGAAATTTTGCAATTTTTCTGATTTTTCTGAATTTTTTCAATTTTTCTGAATTTTTGTGCTTTATAATATTTTTTAATATTTTTTAATATTTTTTAATTAATTTTTTTTATTAATTTTTTTTATTATTTTTTTTTAAAAATTTTCTGAAATTAATGAAAACAAGCTTTTAGGGTTTTTGCAAATTTTTCGCTTTTCTGGAATTTAAAAAAACATTTATTGATATTTCTTTGGAATTTTCTAATTTTTTTCTATTTTTTTTGGAATTTTTGAATATACGAAAAAAGAAATAAAGTAAGATAAATTAAATTAAACCTTTAAAACCTTTCTGAAATTAAAATTTAAAAAAACATTTTTTTTTAATTTTTAATGATTTTTCGAAATTTTTTCTTAATATTTTTTTAATATTTAATTTTTTCGAATTTTTGGATTTTTTTTTTAATTAATTCAAAGGTAATTCGGACCGGGTCGGGAGACCCGGCCCTACTAAACCGACCCGGACCCTATCGGTCCGGGCCAGAGCAACGACCGGGCTGGCCGAACGGCCCGGTCAAAAATCTTTTAAAATGGCCCATGATGAAAAGAAATTGAAAGAGCCCATCTCCAATTCTATTTCTAAAATTTCGGCCCAAACCTGGTCTAGCCCATTCGAAAATAATAAACCAGCCCAGCCCCCTTTCATTCAAACTTTCGGCCCGGCCCCTTTTCCTTTTTCTTTTTCTTTTTTTTCGTTTTTTTTTTATTGGAATTTTCTGGTCTTCTTCTTCGCAAGGTTGAGGCGCGCCGGAGGTTCGCCGGAAACCTGCGTGAGCTCTATCCACGCCACTGCCGACGCCGTCACAGGTCCTTACCAGTTCTAAAGGATTCGTCGCGTCGTCCAGCGTTGGCCGTTCTATCCGGCCGACGCCAGACGTCGCCGGCGGTGACTTCCGGCGAACCCGGAAACTCGTCGCCGCCGGAAAACTAAAAACATCTCTTTTCGATTCCAAAACGTGCGGAAATCACATGAAACAAATTAAAATGCTGAAATAAACACGAGATCAAGCCATATTCAAACAAAAATCCACAAAAAGGGGCGTCGGGGACGGGTTCAACGACGGAGATTTTCTGGGTTTCGTTCGGACATTTTAGCGAACACCTGGTGGGCATGGATAAAATAAGGCATTTTTGACCCAAACCGACCTCGAACGGGAACCCAGCTTCTAAATAAGCACTACAGTGTACATAACAACATTAATGGAGGAATTTCGGGGGCCGGGGCTCGCGCGAACTGGTCGGCGCGAGCTCCGGCCCGCCAACTCGTAGGAAATCGAACAGAAATGCTTTTCCAGAGAAGCTTACCTGGTTCGGACGAAATGGCGCGGCTAACGGCGGCTGACGGTGGGGGGCTCCGACGGATTTTTACCACGTTTCAAGCTTCCTCTCGGCCTGGGCTGCTCTCTCTCGGTCACTCCCTCTATGCTCGGTCCGCCCGGCTCTCTCTCTTTCTTGTTCTCTTCTGCTCTTTTTCCTTGCTTCCCTTTGTTTCTGCTACTTCTGGAACCGGACTTGAGGCGCGGCGGGGAAACACCGGCGACCGATCAGGCGTGGCCCCTAAGTCATTCTCCCCCTCCGTTCGCTCTTTTTTTCTTCCGTCTCCTCTGGTTTTTCTTTTTCTTTTTCTCCGTTTTTTTTTTTTTCCTTTTCCCCCTCTCTCAGAATCGACGCCCCCCTCTGCCTCGTCGATCCCTGCTCCTCAACCGTTTCTCTCGCCCCCCCTCTCTCCGCGTGACAGCGCAGCAAGGGAATCTTCCCTTGCTGGCGTCACGCGGGTGACGTCAGCGAAGGGGCGACGTCCAGAGAGACGACGTCGTGAGCGTTGCTACTGCGTGCGTGTGTGCGTTCCTTTCACGTGCGGAGAGGGAGAAGGAGAAGGGAGACGGGCTGGGCTGAGGGAAAAAGAAAGATGGGTGAGTATAAGATGGGCTGGGCTAAGTCAGCCCATGCAGACTTTTTTTTTTTTTTCGAATTTTCAAATTTTCGAATTTTTTTTTAAAAAAATTTTAATAAATTTTTTTTATATTAATTCCTATATATTTATATATGTAAAAATTAAATGAGCATTTAAAACAAAATATACCAAATTTTTCGGGTGTCAACAATAGCATACAACAAAGCTACAAAGAACTTTCTTTTCTTTTTTTCTTGGTTTTTTTTGGGTGGGTTGGGGGTGATCCTTATTTGACTTTTCGGAACTTTTCTACTAGCAACTTGTTGAATACAACACCTGGCCAAAATTCCTTAGGGCCATTGAAGAATAATGAACAAGCAATTACATATTTGCAACAGAGATTTATCTTGCACCTCTAAGTATTCTCTGCATACACACTTCTGTCGGTTTGGTTTGGGGTATAGGTAATTTTTTATTGAAAGGTCGTTTGGGCTTGTTCAGGGATTATGGCATAAGTTACTTCAATGCCATAGTGCCTGAGCCTCTTTTTATTATTGTAAACTCATCTGCTTTGAGGGTGGATGGAAATTGAGGTTTCCCTTCTCTCTATATGTCCGTGGCTCAAATAGACATTGGAGATTGATTACTTAGCTGCACATTTTGGCAACCCGAAGGGATACATTTCGCACTTTCAAGCATCTCATTTTCTACGTGCACATGGTTATCAAATGGTTAAGATGATGCATGTACATCCTAGAGCATTTCCTAGGAGAAGAATCATTGTACATATAACCTCTTAAAAGATGCCATTCGGATACTAGAATCTGGATCTCAAAATTGCCATTAGTCCAAGCAGAAGATTCAAGACAACAGCTTTCCGTATATTGGTCATTTTTATTGGCAACTGACGAGGTGGTAATGCAATTCTAGCCCCTTCATAGTTAATAGGTGAACATGAACTACAAAAATGTTTACGGTCTACAAAGCAGTAATCTACATGATTCTTACCTCTCCCTGAATATTATCATCATCCTTCACCAATGAGTGAATTGGTTGCACTTTTTTACCTTTTCCAATGTCCAGGATGCAACTGCATGAAGAAAATTATCACAGCAATTGGAATCCAATGGGGTAGTTATGGTGCAAACGAAGTATATGAATAATTATAACTCTAACACCATCTTTCTCATTAGTACTCAATGCTATAGACAAAAACAACTTTCAGTTTCACAAAATGGATGCTGTTGAACATGCAAGATCTTGCACTTCGCACATGCACGACTGAAATCAAGTTTTGGACTAGATTTGGAAGAATTCTCCCAAATTCATGTCCATTGTATGCATTTCAGATGGAACCCAGTTGATTTTTTTACTTTTGCGGCAGGTGAAAAGGATAATCAGAGGTCTAAGAAGAGATGAACATCTTAAAGAGTACAAAGAAGTAAACAGGATGCAGAGGCATGTATAGATGAGGTCTCCAAACCCCATTATAGTAGGAAAAGCTCATATACTGTTATGTTGGTAAATAAATGGGTTTCAGGACCTCTAGTCTGTGTTAGCTTTTCAACTCTACCATTTTCCTTCTAATACAGGAACCCAAGAAAACGCATTCTACTCATAAATCATGATGAAGCACCCGGAAAAAATTTCACAGCATGATAGCCACGATAAACAGAGATAATTGCTCTTCCTCCAAATGAAAAGTAATAGTACCTCCTGAAAGGATTTGCCGAGCATAAATTTAGATGCTTCAGTCCTTTCTTGACCTCTTTCAAGTCAGATTTTACCGGCTTCAGTTCTTCCCTGATCTGTTTCACATTGACAATCAGTAAAAATGAGAATACTCTCAAGCATGATCTATCACACTAGGAATCCACTTTATAAAAGTTCCATTCCTATCTCTAATTCTTTTCCCCCTCCTCCCTCAAGCAATTTGTCAGGTGCCACATCTCATCAGTTTCACTGCTGACGTACAACATATCTAAACTAAAGTTCGCTTCACTGGAAGTCTCACAATCAGCATTATTTTAGAATTGATGTAAAGACGACATCACCAGCCTAAAAAACGTGCCACAAAGTGTAGCATCACTCCTATTAAGAAAAATGAACTGTCGGGTACTAGGGTTTGTCCTGCATCTGACCGAAAACAGACCAGCAGATGAAAATGCAATGGATCGTTTGATCCCTCATCACTCAAATCAGCAAATAACACGGAAATGGCACTGACAAATAGTTTGCATGATGGAGAAGATTGCAATTTCTACTCATCTT
The DNA here is from genome assembly GCA_014858505.1 of Corymbia citriodora subsp. variegata. NCBI lineage: Eukaryota > Viridiplantae > Streptophyta > Magnoliopsida > Myrtales > Myrtaceae > Corymbia > Corymbia citriodora. The sequence goes on along the minus strand of MU090410.1, from coordinate 13,472 downwards.
ACCACTCTCCGGGTTTCCTCTATGATCCAGATGCAGAGACTCGTGGGCACGTCACCACTTTCAAGTCCTCTTGACGTCTCACTGCAGAACCATAATCAGTCTTTTAGGAAACATGTTCACAGGAAACGGTAGCCAAATTTATGAAAATACTTCACTCAATAATATATCACATACTCTCGTACAGTTTGAGAAGATGGAGCTATATTTGTGCATAACACAACAAACCATGACACTGCGTATCTGGTTTTGGCACTGATCTGACCTCTTTGGACAAAATTTTCGGACAAGATTAGGCAAGCGAGAAACCTTTTGAAGAAGAGTGAGGAATGCCTGAGGCAAAGCACCAACTCGAGTGCAAAAAGCTGACAAAGTTTGTATTGGACAAGAACCTTGTTTTATTCAATTTCTCCCAAAAGAAATGAAAGAACTTGGAGGAAATACCATCCACGGACATCAAAATCCAAAACATATTTTGCACGGTTCTGTAAAGGCTTAAGCTTTTGTTCAATGTGGAATTAGGATCCTCAAGGAATGGGATCCCAATTCCTACATTTTTCATGTTTGAAGAGAAATCAAAATGTAAATTTGGATTTCGCACAAATTAATTGTCGAGTTGGATTACCTAGCAATAGTTAGTATTAAATTCCAATTTTATATTCCTACGGCCACAAAACCATCAAAATCCCAACTCCTAGCTGTCGGTTGCCGCCAGTCACTGGTCCCCAAGGTCGCCCACCATTGGTTGCCACCGCAGGTGTGGAGTTTTCTGAAGGCCAAATTTTTTTTATATCAAACAATTGAAAAGGAAAGAGCGAGGCGGGCTGCTGGAACTATGGGAGCTATTCTCTTGTTCATGGAACCAGACGAGGTTCAAGACGAAGTACTATGTCTGGAAGGCCCCAAGGCATTGCGAGACGGACAATGCAACTAACCGGAACTAACAGTGGTCAGCTAAACAGAGCTCCGGCGAGGGTCGCGGCCGCCGTCCGACCTCGCTGGAGGCCTCGCCCAGACTTAGGCGACGCCTGGGGGCCGCGACGAGGCGGCTTCGCCCAGATCTGGGTGAGGCCGGCGGCGAGGGTGGGGAGGTCTGACGGGGGCCGCGACCCTCGCGGACGGCCAGCGAGCCTTGTCGGAGCTGGCGGGCCATTGCCGCGGGTGGGGGAAGAAGGCAAGGCAGGAAAGAGCAAAGGATGCATACAACTTATGGAAATGCAAGTCAGCAAAAACAGAAGGAAAATAAGTGGCTACCCTTTAGAACGGCCTGCCTTGGGGGATCCTGGAGGACACGAGGTAAGCATGCTTGTTTTATCCCGGTCGCTCGATCAACAGTTTCATGTAAAAGAAATGGCTTTGGAAGTTTATGAAAGCGCCGAAAAACTATATATACTCCAATCATCTTGGCCAAGGAACAAAAATTTCCCAGAAACTTCAGTGCCACGAGCCGGTCCTGGCCATCACAAGATTGACTTTGTTGAGCCTCTCTTTTCTGGCCATGGAGAGAGAGAGAGAGAGAGAGAGGAGAGTCATTTAATAATGATTAACACACGACTTACAGAATTAAAAAAAATATATCAAAAGTGTTCCTATTATCGATTGAATACTCAATTAAGGTAATCCACATAAATTATGCATATCCAAGGATTATCCCTGTTCCAATGAAGATGATAATGTCGGAAATCTTTTTTTTTTCTTTTGTTTTTTTATAACGAATGTTAGGAATCTTTATAGGGTTATAAGTACTAACATGTGGCTTGGTCTTTAGTTATTCAAACCCTCGAGACTAATAAATAAAACCAAAAAAATGAAAAGAACAGTAAATTCAATATATACTGTTTGCATATGAGGATGGAACGTAGCTTGATATATTCCGTAATTTTATATAGTTTTTCATTCTGTAAAAAAGAATCATCATATCTGATTTGATATTTTGTGATTTTATTGACAAATAATTTTTCCTAACATTTGTGTATGAGTAGTAATTTATGAAAGAATCAAGCAAGGCAATCTTTTTAGCAAGATTTAGTAATTTTTTATTAAAAGAACTTAGGAAAAAATGATACAGTTGAGAATAGGAAAATGATCTACTATCACCAATGATATGTTTCGTTGTCGTGTGATGGAGAGCAATGAGATGGATCAAATGTGTTGCATTTTCTTTTTCTTGTGAGAGAACGTGAGGAAGCCAGAGGAGTAATTCCTTAATTTCCAGGAAAATATAGATAGAGATGCAATTGTCTAGGAATTTTATACGAATTTACCGATTTAAATAATAAAAATCGACAATTAATCAACTAAATTTAAGTATTAATACTAACAGCAAAATCTTTAATGAAAGGCATTTGCTTTTGTTTGCAATGAATCCAGTTGTATATTAGAGTTAAAAGAACGAATAATAGCTGGTGCTCATTTGAGACTTAGGTTTTCTCTCTTGAGTAGAGCATGATGTTGGAGAGTCGCATTGGTAATTGTCACATTTTTGGATTGTTCTTCCCCTTTAATCCTAAGGTACACATTAGACCATCGATTTAGATTGGCTGGCTGGCCCTCAAAGGTTTTGCGACTTCAAGAATAGCGGCTAATGTACGCCTTCGGTTCCAAATGCTCATTTCTTTTAAGACCCGCATTTTAATGTCATAAATATACTATAGGCCCTTGCCTCAAACGCCATTATTAGCTGCAATTACTTTGAAGTTTGAACTATCAAATCCATCTTTTCCCACATTAAATGAACTTAGTATTTCTTCATCAAGGATAATAGTACAGTGTTTTTGGCCTATCTCTTTTGTCTCCATCACATCATACGTCCTTGTCCCCCACGAGCCAGTCCTGGCTTTTCCCACGAGATTAACTTTGATTAGCCATAAAGGATGAGAGAGAGAGAGAGAGAGAGAGAGAGAGAGAGAGTGATTTAATTAGTGATTAACACACGACTTAGTCTCTGTTAGGTCGACCAACATTATCCATTCTCAATTTTTTATTTCAATAGAGAGAGGGGGGGGATTTACTGAAATTACTTCTACAATAAATAAAAATGTGGACTAAAATTACTCCTCGAGTCAATTTGGATGTGAACTGTTGCGAGGATGTGGTCTTACTAGATTCACTTGAAATGAATAATAGTCAAGTGAAGTGGTGGCTGTGGATCATAGGAAAGTTCTGGGAAATGTTACTTGAATGCATGCTTCTATGTAGAAATTATCACCCGGGCGGTGCATGTGCAATGCATATGAATGGGAGTTATTGCATAGAAATTTATGTGGCACGCTTAATTAGACTACACGCTCAAGATTAATATGGTATTTAACAGGGTGGTGACCAAGAGGAGGATGTTGCAGACCGCAGTCGAGGAATTGTGGCCCCGATGGTTGCACAACACCTTGAGCAAATTGATTGGGTCATCCAAAGGGTTTGTCATTGGAGAGAGACATGAATTTCTGAAATTACTCATACAATAAATAAGAATGTGAACATAAACCCAAGAAAAAAAATCACTCCTCAAATAAATTTGGATGTGAACTGCAATGATGTTGTCTAGGAGACTTGCTTGAAGTGAATAGTGAAGTAATTTTGGTCACTATATAAGAAGCGATGGTTGTCGATCACAGGAAAGTTCAGTGAAATGTCTATTATGACAATATTCAGAATCGAAGAGTTAACAATGGCCCACTAGTCTCCCTCTGCCTCACTTCTACATTTCACCTATTGTAGTGACAACTAAGTATAGAAATGTCGTACGAATGGGTCTATGATGTTACAGCACTTTGCCCATGATCAGATTTTCATCTGATTGTACAATAGGTACGATAGGTGAAGGAGCCAAAAATTTGGCTCATAGAGAGCGAGATTTCTACCACATTTGAGTTTGACTCCTAATCTCAAATTTCGGAAACAATGTATCAAGCAATAGCAACTCGATAGATTAGTCAATAATGCAAAAAAAAAAAAATGAAGGTATTCATGAAAATGTAATAAAATATTAAGACATTGTACGTGCGAATACTTTAACTAAAAATTTTATAATTCATTTAAAAAAAATGTAGAAGAATGACTTTAAGAGTTAGGCATGGAAAGATTGAAGTGTATACGTTCGGGGGCTGGATCGATCGAACTCCCCAAAAACCGTGAGATAAACGTAAGCATAAAAAGTCAACATTGAGCTTTAAGCTGCTCCAAGCATCACTTATGCTGTTATGCAAACATAAGAATGTCTAGCAAATTATATAGGCAGGAAATTCGTAAAAACGAAAAAGAAATTTTCTAGGCAATCGAGCTACAATAAATAACATGATGCGTGCCAGTATGTTGGTCCATCTTTCGTCTGTAAATCCATTCAGATAAAAGCATGTTGCCCCATTTAGCTTCTCTTCCATGGTTGGTCATAGCATTTTCTTTTTTGTTTGAATTTTTATGTTCCTTTTCTAATTAACGAGAATATGTGATTGCTTCACAAATATTCCATAATCAACGGTCACACAATATGATGCTTGACGATCAATAAAATGGTCGAATGGAGGAAGAATTATTTCTATTAAATGAATGGTGGAGATTTATGCAATAACACATGGTGTAACATTCCTAATTTGGGAAAATTTAATTAGGTGAGACAAAATAAAGAATTGGGTTTTAAGCTGGATGACATGAATGTGCAAGATGGTCGGTTGCTTAGAAATTTCATGGATCCACAACGCTTAAAAATGAGAGCGCAATCAAGTTGATAAGAAATTTCCCACAACTTCTATTCCCTTGAAATGCATGTGTAATCATTACTAGCATCAAGAGAATGATCCACAGCCACCACTTCTCAGATACTGATCAATTGTCCTCCAATATTTACTTCAAGTAAACTCCCGGGCAACATCATCTTGGTTCATAGCCAAATTTGTCCAGAGTAGTAATGTCCATTCCCGTTCTTATTTATTGGAGGAGTAATTGCTGTAATTTCTCTCTCTCTCTCTCTCTCTCTCTCTCTCTCTCTCTCTCTCTCTCTCTCGCCAATGGCAAAACCTCTGGAAAACCTAATCATATCACTCAATGTGTTGTTCAACTACCTCGGCCATGACTCCTGATCGAGGTCCGCAACGTCCTTCTTGTCATCGCCACCCTATTAAATATCGTATTAATCTTCAGCGTAGTCAGCTTTCGCAGTCAACATCCTTCTCCTGTCATTGCCACGCTGTCTCGTTCAAGAAACAGGACATCCAAGGGATTCACTCTCGCGGTGAAGCGACACAAGGCACAGCACCGGCGCGAGCTAGTGTCGAGCGACTGGAAAGTGAGTCGGAGACGAAAGAAATCGGTCAGAGGCGTTTATAGATTCTTGGCATTTCCCAAATCAGGATGTTTTGTTTGTGGCCGAGCTTCTCGGTCGGCCATCCATGGTGGTCGGGTACAGCCAACGAGGGGTGGTGAACGACGGACGGCCAGTGAGGAAGAGGCGACCATTTTTTTTTTTTTTTAGATCACTAACAAAGGACGGTCACCCCTAAACTATTAATTAATTTAAGTTGGATATTAGAGTCCAAATTTATAATAAATTGCGGAGCTTAGCAAGAACTGACTCCCTGACAAAATGTAGCAGAGAGAGAATGAGACAACAGAACAATTTATCGGACGGACTGGAACTCGAAGCAATGAGCCTGTAATCATTGAAGCATGTTTTATTTTGCATCGTGTGAAGGAGCTGGCACGTTCTGAGAAAAGTGACTTCAACTTCATGAACATTTCCGGGAAAAGTTGCCCGTTAGGATTTTTTTTTTTTTCTGTTCTCTGATTTTATTCTGCTTTTACGATATACTTTTTTTTCTTGGCTTTTTGCTGCCTTTTGCCAATTTAAGAAAAGATAAAAGTCACTAAAAATCTCAAATTTTGTCCATGGTGATATATTTATCTCAATTCTTTTTATGACATTAAAAATGTCAAATTATATCTATGTGACATATTTATCTCAAATTTGTACGGTGTGATATATTTGCCACAAACTTCTTCTTATAATACCAAAAACCCCAAACTTGTATTCATATAATACATTTACTCCAAAAATTTAGTATTACAAAAAAAAATTTAGGATTTTTGGTGTCACCAAATAAAAGCTTTGGGTAAATGTGTACACAAGTAAAATTTTGGGATTTTTTGTGTTACCGAAAAAAGTTTAGGTAAATTTGTCACATGGGTATAAGTTTGGGGTTTTTGGTGTCACAAAAAATAATTTATGGTAAATATGTCGTGTTGGGCAAAATTTAAGATTTTTTGTTGCTTTTTCCCTCAAAGAAATGAGCTTTTTTTTTTTTTTTTTTTGTCTTCGATG
>MU090409.1:0-29854 GCA_014858505.1 Corymbia citriodora subsp. variegata | reverse complement strand
CATTACGATTACAAGATCCTTCCAGGCAATTCAAATGAGAAGTGATAACGATCTTTTTTGACTAATTCGTCCGGTTGCCCACATCACGAAATCTGTGGCGGGCCCAATGATAATCTCGATGGAACGATATGGCAAAAAGATAACTCGGCTACTCTACCATAAAAAATCCTTTGTCATGAAAGCATTTGCCAATAGCAACTCATTTCATTTTGCGATGGTATTGAATTTTTTTTAATCAATTAAACCGCGTAAAAGTGAAAAGAAGTCTTAAGAAAGTTAGCTATGTGGCCATCAATGAGCAAGGTTTTGGCCATTGTTGGCAACCCCTCGGTTGCCCAGAGGAGAGGGCAACACGGCCTCTCGTATAAAAGGCAAGGGTCATGTGTTAGGACAAGGATGGAGCAACCCTCCCCATTCACTACTTAAGGTTGCACGATTCTCATTTCACCTTCGTTGACAAGAGCTCCATTGCCAGTAGTCACATCTTGTTAGCATCAAGCTATGATGCCATGCTATAATCAATATACCGTCACTCAAGGTTGTTTCGCTCTCATCACATGACGCATTGAATCATCCTACATCTGATGCTTGTTTTTCAAAGCTAGCAACCGTGCGTACATGTCGAGTCCCGTTCTCTACGAATGATCATAGCGTCAACCGTTAGACACGTGTTGTGGAGCAGCGAAATGAGCGGCGTTTTGTTTTAAATACGAAGTGAAAGCATGCGTTTTCACGGGAAAGATTTCATGACGATTGAAAAGGGCTTGATGAAAGGAACGTGCTTCCGAAAGGGTGGCAATTCTTCCAACCCACGTAACCAAGCCCCTCGAACGTTAGACTCGCTAGAACCAACCCGATCGCGACGTGGGAGCTTATGCTCTTTGCAACCCTTCTCAATTCTCACCATGTTACGCCACTTTCATTTTCCAAGTCCCAACTGTTTGTGCTGAAGCACTCATTTTCCAAGTCTCACCATGCTCAAGTTTGATCCAATTCAATCATTTCATTTGTTTCACAAAAAATTAATGATTTATAAAACATTTTCCTAAAATTAATCACTTGTATCATTTGAAACAATTCGTTGATTGAACATGTTTTCATTTTTGACAATAATCTATGTTTTACATTTTCCTAAACGATGAAAATATTTTTCATCCATTTATTTCTATAACTAACTTATTGTTTTTAGAAGCTATTTTCCAAATCATTTATTTTCTGCAAAACAAATAGAGTTTATACGATTAGTGTTGCTCCAATACCATGTAATAGTAGGATAGACATCACTTCCAATGCCGAAATGATGCAGGACTGTATTTTGCGTAACAAAATTAGTTTGAGAACCCTAGAAAAGTTAGCAAAATAGGGTAACAAGATAGGAAAGTGTATTGGAAAATAGAATGGAAAGATAAGGACACGCGAATTCTTGGTTACAATTCAATAATCTCAATTTGATTCATATTTAACGTCTTATGAAAGACTTACATGATGCCGGTATTTAGAGCATCACTGATATGTTAAGGTACCTCATGTGATAAACACTAAAAAGGCACACATTATGGACTAGGATCTTAACAAGAGAGATCAAAATTCAGATGATAAAGAAAAAGTCAACTTCAACATGTTGCATGGACGTCCTTTCATGGAAGTCAAATAATTCATACTTATAAAGACGCTATTCCATTTCCAAGCATTTGAAAGATAATTGACATGAGACATTCAACTCGACTTACCATAGACAAGACATTTAGTCCATTGACAAGAGACAATGTGATAGACTATAATTAGCATCGGATGGATTTGCGATTGGATTTCCACAAACGGAAAGCATTTTCTTCGTTGCTCTAGTCAAGGAGACAAACGTTGGAGTAGGGGCTAGGAATGAGTCCTAGCAAGGCGGTGGCGATTCCTTGCCGGGAGCTATGGGAGCCTGAGTTGACGGCGGCAATTTGGAGCGACTCCTTACAGTTCACAATCCAGTGGGTTTTTGGACTTGGGCCGCCCATAAAAGGGCTCGATCCTAGCCCAACCCACAAGTCTTGAAAAGTTCCACTGGTGGGAACAGCTACAAAACGAGACTAACTTCTCTTCTTGCTCAACCGACAATGCGTGTATAACATGGAGACTGGGGTGGTTTAACATGTAGACGTCCCTCCCTCGGGCGGGGTTTGCCGATCCAGGGGCATCTGGTTCAAAGGCATATAAATTCCTAGGGTCTTCCTAAATCCTAGGTCCTGGGTCTATATATATCATTGATTCGGTTTCTAAACGTGTGGAGTTACCATAAATCTCTTTAGATAAGTCCTAGATAGATAGGAGATCTACTACCTTTGTCGCACGGAACATTTACAACCTAGACTAAGCTACCAGTCTATTGCGAAACTAGTGTTCTAAAGTCCATGGGCTCGGTTACATGTGGGAAAGGGTTAACACCCCCACACGCTCTTTCTGTACTACAATTATATCGATTAAGCCTTAGCATCGTTTTTCTAAGCAAAATGCATGATTTCGGGCTTTAAAACTAAATGCTGTCAAGTTCGTTATTCGGTATTGCTATTAATTAAGCCTTAGTATTTTTCAGAAAATCAATGCTTGATGATGTATGCAATGCAAGAACATTTATGCTGACCACAATGAAGATATCGCATAACGATGACATGCGGGCATTAAATATTAGTCATGACAGTGACATACAACATGTTGACAATGCAAAATTATATTGATGCCATGACGATGGTAAGATAAGGTGCATGGCATTACGATGACATAGCAAAGTACATGACATGACAATTACATGGCAAAACATAGCACAACACATGACATGATTATGACGTCCTGAAATTCAAGTCATTTGAGAGATGAGTGAACGTGAATTTCGCCAATGCATTGTTGGTTGATTTAGCTCAAACCCAATCATTTCCGAGATACTGACCTTGAGAGGAAATGCTACTGAGGACAGAACTCGAGTGACTAAAAAACTTGACCTAGGAAAACGACTCAACCATGAGACTTGCGTAAGGACGATCCTGTAGTCATGCAGGCCGATTTCAGGGACAAATAGAAGTCGATTTGCGGACAGAAATAATGGAACGATGGGTGATTCTATCTACTGTTATCGAACCCGTGAACGGTCCTATGTCGATCCTTGATAATCGTGTACTTTGAAATAAGAATCTATGCTTCGCAATTTCATGTCGTCAAGGACATCCATGTGTCAAGAAGTCTTGAACGTGGTTTGGCACGAGCCGGTTATGTGTGAATCCTCGAAACCGCTTGTCAGTCTAAATTATACCAAAATGACATATGGGCGAAATTAACAAGGCATGAGAATCCAATATTGGACTTCCAATTTTCGGGGACGTTTGGGATGGACTCTTGGACAATGCTTCCATGACAGTCGACAGTGTCAATTGAGCCGAGTTTTTGGGAAAGGGATTTTCGGTCCGAGGAAACGAGCCTACGAGGACGTGGGTCGGGCAAGAATATTGTGGGCCACACGCCCAAGGTGGGATAGCCATCGTGGAAGACCGAGACAAGCAAGCGAGCCCGTTGGGCCAAACCAATCATTTACCCTCCCGAGCCCATTGCCTAAACTTGAGCCGATTCAAACCCAACAAATTCTCGAGCCCGTTCCTAACCAATTCTCAGCCTGTTTCCTAGGCCCGCCTTTCATTTTCAGCCCAAGGACAGATTGGGAAATGTGCAAGGTGGAAATGACCAAAATGCCATTGGATATTTTGAAGAAAAGTCAAAGGAAGAGCGAGAAGATGATGTCATTAGGTTGGGAGTTGAAGCAAGCCATTTAATGGCATTAATGAGGCTTTAAGACCAGTTCTCATCTCACTTTCTCTCCCCTTCATCTTCTCCAAAAATCGCAGCTCCTCTCTTCCCTTGTTTCCTTTCTTCCTGCAATTTTCAGTTGCTGACCTTCCACCGAAATCTGAGTTGTCCATGGCCTTCTCGTGTGAATCTCAGCTTGTTCCACCCACCGTTGCGTTCAGGAGAGAGAATCCGTACAGATGGCGTCGGCCGTTCGTCAAACAGAGCCGCTAACTGATCCGTACAGCAGCCGGAAGTCACCGAACCACCACTATATTGCCTGCAGTAGCTTTGTTCCGCATTTTCCCCTGTTTTTCTCCCATTCCAACCAAACCACCGCCCATACCAGCCACTAGTGGTTCCCCCTCGATCCCCAGGTGCCGCCGATTGCCGACCCGCCGCTCGTTGGAGCTCCGGGCAACCTATTCAACTCCGGTCAACCACTTTCCCCTTAAGCAATGCAAATTTTTCAAGTTGCAGAGGGAGTTTGAGCTTGTTGCAACTGTGTTCAGCTCGAGACTACCTTGGAGTGTCATGGGAGAAGTCCCTGGGTATGGGGTTCGTCGCCACCGCCGCGTTTGTGTCGCCAACCCGCTTAACGGGTGAGTTTAGCCCCTAATCCTTATTTAGTACCTAAACTTGCTTAGGGTTGGGTTAATTAGTGTTATTATTGGATTAGGATATTTAATTAAGTGCATTAGCCCTAAGAGAGGTGGTTAGATTAAGGATTAAGATTATATTAGCTTAATCTTGTTTAATTATGCTTAATTATGTGTTATGTGCTAATTAAGCATGCTTTGCTTGATTAAATTGATTAATTATTTTAATTAATTGATTTATTTAAATTCTGCATTTATTGATTAAATTATGTAATTTCTGAATTAAATTATTTAATTATTAAATTCGAAATTTCACTGTTCACATGCACTGTTCACAGCATTGTTCATCCGGAAGTGAAATTGTGCATAATTTCATGTGCCTTGATCATCTGAAATGAATTGGATGTGGCATTGCATATGCATCCGCTTGAATTGTGTGATTTTTACAAAAGAAAGAAAATGGTTTGTTCGAGGGACACTAGAAATAGATTGCCTTTATGAGAAAGAAAGTGATTTGTCCGAAGGACACTAGAAATGAACCACTTTTATGAGAAATGTGGGAAAAATAGTTTGTTCGAGGGACACTAGAAATAGACCACTTTTATGAGGGAGGACTTGAGATTTTAAATGCAAGTGTATGTGCAAGTATGTGTGCATTGGCTACGATAGTCTGAATCACCGAAGGGAGAGCACGGAAGGGCATGGTTGCGCCTCTACGAAGGAAGGGCGTCGTAACGCCGTTGCGCCTCGAAGAAAGGCACGGTTGTGCCTCCGCGAAGGAAGGGCGTCGTAGCGCCTCGGAGGATACGGAAGGGTACGGTTGCGCCTCTGCAGAGGAAAAGCACCGTAGCGCCTCGGAGGGTACGAAGAGGCACAGTTACACCTCTGCAGAGGAAGGGCGTCGTAGCGTTATAACGCCTCGGCCTACACGGAATGGCACGGTTGCACCTTTGCAGAGGAAGGGCACCGTAGCACTGTAGCAATAGCATGGAAGGGCACGGTTGCGCCTCTGCGGAGGAAAGGCGAGCGTCATTGCACCTCAGCCCAATGGAATACGTGTGGATGCAAGAGTGCATGAGAAAACATGGCATCATGAATTTCGATTATGCATGAGGTGATCACATCATTATTTATGGCACGCACGTATGAACTGATAACATGCAGGATGTGGCAATGGCCAAGTAAGATCGCTTGTGACGCGACTCGCATGTGATTGATGAACTGCATCATCTAACGGTCATATGCATTGTGTGTATTGTGCTGACTTATACGTGCAGGGTATGGCATACCGGGTAAGGTTACATGCGAACCGACTAATTGTTTGTTGGTTGCTTGCAGGGTGCTGGTTGTTTGTTGTTGGGCTAAATGAGGGGTGGTTCTGGAGAAAAACCCCAAGTTGAGTTGGTGTACTAGATGGGGCTTAGGGGAAGAACTCGCTGAGATTTTGTCTCAACCCGTCATGATTAACCATTTTCAAGCCCCTAGAATGACGTACCCATAGTGGAGAATCCTACCCTCGCTCCACTAGTGATCGACTCGACGGAGCCGAGTCCGATGGGTCCGAGTGACTGTAGTGCTAAACCCGAGGGTTCATTTTGTACAGCTAGATTAGCCTAGCCTAATTTCTTTTTGGTTTGGCTTAGAGGATGGATCGGCCCCTGTTGTCGGGCTTGTAAATCATAAAACGATCATCCGTTGTTAATCTAGTAAATTGTATAAATGAGTAATGATGGTTGTTCTTGATGTTCATCCATCTATCCCTGATTGAATGATTGATTATTTGTTGGACTAGGGATGGTTCATCTTCTGCTTGCGCATAACGAAAGATTAAAATGAATGGTCATCAACGAGTCTTGGGACGTCGCTTTCAATTGACCATGGTAAAGGGTTGTCACGTGCTTGAGGTTCGGAGCGTGACATCCCCGTCGGTTTTGGTATCAGAGCGAGGTCGAGACTTGGAGTGATAAGGTGCATGGGATTTTTGGGATAATGAGATAGAGATGACTTTTATATTATATGCCTGTAATTGCTTTTGTGGCCTTGTGTGGTGGCGGGTTGCTCATAGTCCAAAGTGATGAGCAATCCTGAGTAGAGAGAGCCCTTAGGCGTCGGGTAGCATCTGGTCAGACCAATGCTAGAGGTAGTTCGCAAGCAGATCCTAAGTTAGGCGGGATCCTACTGGCGTTAAAAACCTTGTTAGGATAGCAAGCTTAATGCTCCTGCTGTGGTCCTTGTGGTTTCCCTAGTGTGAGGAGAGGTCTGTGAGAGACTGATACCTAGGCTGGTAGAGCAGTTCTTGAGACTGAAGCCACTGAGGTCAGAGGCGTGGGCGACCCTGAAGTTGTGACCCTTTAGATAAGGGATATCAAGAGAATTGTTATAGTGCTAAGATGTTCAAACTAAGACAAAGTGGTTCTAGCGGCTTATTAGCAAGGTAATGCCATTAATTGGTGGGAAGCCACTCAAGGAAGAGTGTTCCTTGAAGGCACGGCTCAGACTTGGGGTGCCTTTCGTGAGGCTTTCAATGAGAAGTACTTCTTGGATAGTGCGAGAGAGTCAAAGATGGCAGAGTTCCAATAGTTTCGTTAGAATCAAATGTCAATGGATCAATATGAGGTGAAGTTTGCTGAGTTGGCCAAGTAATAGCTGAGGTTAGTGGAGGACCCTTGGGTAGGGAGAGATGTTTCAGAGATGGCTTGAAGCCATAATTGAAAGGCCAGCTAGTGCCCTTGAACTTGAAAAGTTTTGATGAGATGTACAAGAGGGCCCAGATGATAGGACAGAATATGATTGAGAGGGCAACCACATCTGGTTCGCAGTTCATGCCCAGTAGAGACAGTTGTCAATTTGAAAATGGACCGATGATGGGGAGAAGGAATCCCATCCCACTCAACAGAAAGAATTACATGGGAAAGCCGACCGCCCAAAACTAGGTCACGAGGAAGCCATTACATACGGTGGATTGTCATGGAAAGAATTCTATCTAACCTAGCAGTGGATGGTAGTTTTGAAATTGTGGGAAATCGAAGGGAACCTTCTGTTTCTCTGATTTTGTCACTTGAGGTGACTTGATTATTGGTATATGGATGCCAAGGGTAGTTGACATTAGTGGCATATACGTTGGGAGAAAGATCAAAGGTGGAGGATATTGCTATGATACAAGAGTATATGGAGGTGTTTCCCTCTCTAGAGGAAATTGAAATTGTGATTGAGTTGGCCCTTGGGACTGAACCAATTTCCAAGGCACCTTACAGGATGGCCTTGTCAGAATTGAAAGAACTAAAGGTGCAGATGCAAGAGTTACTGGATAATGGATTCATTCATCCTAGTGCTCTCCTTGGAGAGTGCCGGTACTATTTGTAAGGAAAAATGACGGTTCGTTGAGATTGTGCATTGATTACCGGCAACTTAATCAAGTGACAATTAAGAGCAAGTATCCATTGCCAAGGATTGATGATTGTGTTCATTGACGATATTTTGGTATACTCGAGGAATCTAGAGGATCATGAGAAACACTTGAGATTAGTACTACAGACCTTGAGGAAGCATGAACTTTATGCTAAGTTAGCAAGTGCGAGTTTTGGCTATCTCACGTGACATTTTTAGGGCATGTAATTTCGGGTGAAGGGATTGTCATTGACCTAACTAAGATCGAGGCGGTCATGAATTGGCCGAGACCTATGACGGTAACTGAGATTCGAAGTTTCTTGGCATTGGCAGGATATTACAGATATTTCGTGGAGAAGTTTCTTTGCAATAGCCATGCCATTGACGAAGTTGTTAAAGAAAGAGGAGAGGTTTAATTGGACGGACAAGTGTCAGCATAGTTTCCAAGAGCCCAAGAGTAAACTTGTCTTGACATTACTGTTTGGTCATAATGGGTACGAAATCTACAGTAACGCGTCGTATAAAGGATTAGGCTACGTGTTAATGTAACATGGCAAGGTGCGGTGATCATCTTTGCCTCATGTTCAATGACAATGAATGGAACTTCTTAAGGACTATGATTGTGAAATTTTGTATCATCCGGGGAAAGCGAATAAAGTGGTAGATGCGCTCAATCGAAAGTCGACAATTGCACAGATGAGAGTACGAGAATGGATTCTCTTGAAGGGAGTCGAGGACTCAGATTTTAAAATTGAGGTTGGCTATCTTGCTAGTCTAATGGCCACTCTCAAGGTGAAATCCGAGATGCAAAGTAGGATTAAGAGTGCCCAAACGACGGATCCTGAAATTCTTAAGATCCTACAAATGGATCAAGCAAAGAGAAAAGCAGACTTTCAAGTGTCCGAGGATGAGACATTAAGGTTTTGAGGACGATTGTGCGTTCCGAAAAATGCAGAACTTAAGGAGTTGAACGGTATGAAGTTGGATATTGCAAAGCACATGGCTAAGTGTTTGACTTGCCAACAAGTAAAGGCTCAACACTGTAAGCCTAGTAGACTATTGCAACCTCCTCAGATTCTCGAGTGGAAGTGAGAACACATTATAATGGATTTTGTGATGGGACTGCCAAGGAGTCGGCGAGACAATGACTCGATTTGGGTAGTGGTTGACAGGTTAACGAAGTCAACTCACTTCATTGTGGTACGAAAATGTTTCACGTTGGATAAGTATGCAGAGTTGTACGTACATCAGATTGTACGCATTCATGGAGTTCTAGTGACAATCACATCTGACCATGGTCCTAAGTTTACGGTAACTTTCTAGAAAATTTTGCAATCGGCCTTGGGGACAAAACTGCAATATAGTACGATGTACCATTCGCAGACGAACGGTCAATCATAAAGGATTTGAAGAAGTATTAAAAAGCCTTTAGTGCAATAAATGACATTTGATTTGCACTAATTTTCATGTGGTTAAGGCGAATTCTTGGTTTGGTTATTAAATGGACGTGAAAGGAATATTGAAAGAAAAATCAGTGGTTTGTGGAATTCGGATAGCGGTTCGATGGAAATTCAATGAATCAGATTTCAAGTGTCGATAAGTGACCCCGTGGAAACAAACTCATGGGTTGACAAGCTAAAGAAAGTTTTGCACTTTGAGGTGCTCAGACGAGGTTAAAACCGTGAGGCTTGGTATGGGACAGGCCAAAGCGGATAATACCTCTATGAGATGGTGCCTATCTAAAAGGGATTAGTAGTGGTGCAGTTTGAAGATACCCATAGTGACTGATCCAACGAGGGCGGGGAGTAGTCGTCGGGGCCAGAGTGCTTGAGCAAGGAGCAACTCTTGGCAAGCTTCTAGGATGTCAAAAGGGGCAAAAATGAACTGAACTACACACTATGCAAAAAGAGAGTGCTTATGGGATAAGATTTTATCGGAATGGTATAGTCTAAATATGGTCAAATTTGTGGAACTCCAATCTATGGAACGAGGTTAGAGAATTAGGAATTGTTGGTTCAAAAATTGGTTTTGCAGTTATTGAATGCAGTTCATATTATTAAAGACAGACTAAAGATAGCTCAGAATCGTCAAAAGAGTTATGCAGATAAGCGTCGTAGACCGTGGGAGTTTAAGGTGGGCGATCATGTGTTTTCGAGAGTGCCGATGAGGGGTACTTCTAGATTTGGCAAGAAAGGAAAGTTAAATACGAGGTACATGTTTTAGCGTATCATCTCACGTTGCCACCGAAACCTGCTCAAGTATAAGATGTTTTCCACGTGTCCATGTTGAGAAAGTATGAACTGGACTTGACTCATGTATTGAATTTTGAGAAACTGGATGTAGACGATAGGATGTCGTACGTGGAGAGGCCAATACAAATAGAGGACCGTAAAGAGCAAGTACTTCGAAAACAAGGCTATTATTGCCTTAGTTATGGTGATCTGGTAGTATCACGGAATATAGGGAGTAACATAGGAAAGCAAAGAAATGATGAAACATCAACACCCCCATCTTTTTGAGGATTTCTCTATGATTGCAAATTTCGAGGACGAAAATTTTTGTAAGGGAGGAAGAATTGTGACGTCCTGAAATTCGAGCCCTTTGAGGGATGAGTGAACATGAATTTCGCCAATGCATTGTTGGTTGATTTCGCTCAAATCCAATCATTTCCGAGATACTTACCTTGAGGGAAAAGGCTACTAAGGACAGAACTCGTGCGACTAAAGAACTTGACATGGGAAAACAACTCGACCGTGAGACTTGCGTAAGAACGATCCTGTAGTCATGCAGGCCGATTTCAGGGATGAATAAAAGTCGATTCACGGACAGAAATAATGGGACGACTGGTGATTCCATTTACTATTATCAAACCTGCGAACGGCCCTATGTCGATCCTTGATAATCGTGTAATTTGAAATAAGAATCTATATTTCGCAATTTCATGTTGTCAATGATGTCCATGTGTCAAGAAATCTTGAACGTGGTTTGGCACGAGTTGATTGCGCGTTAATTGTCGAAACCGCCTATCAGTCTGAATTATACCAAAATGACATTTGGGTGAAATTAACAAGGCATGAGAATATAATATTGGACTTTGAATTTTCGAGGACGTCTGGGATGGACTTTTGGACGATGCTTCCTTAACAGTCGACAATGTCGATTGAGCCGAGTTTTTGGGAAAGGGATTTTCGGACTGAGGAAACGAGCTTACGAGGACATGGGCCGAGCAAGAATAGTGTGGACCACACACCCAAGGTGGGATAGCCATCATGGAAGACCGAGACAAACAAGCGAGCCCGTTGGGCTAAATCGATCATTTACCCTCCCAAGCCTATTGTCTAAACTTGAGCCGATTCGAGCCCAACAAATTCCCAAGCTTGTTTCCTAGGCCCGCTTTTCATTTTCAGCCTAAGGATAGATTGGGAAATGTGCAAGGTGGAAATGACCAAAATGCCCTTGGATATTTTGAAGAAAAGTCAAAGAAAGAGAGAGAATATGATGTCATTTGGTTGGGGCCTGAAGCAAGCTATTTAATGGCATTAATGAGGCTTGAAGACTAGCTCTCATCTCACTCTCTCTCCCCTTCATCTTCTCCAAAAATCGCAGCCCCTCTCTTCTTGAAATTTTCAGCTTCTGACCTTCCACCAAAAACTAAGCTTTTCATGGCTTTCCCATGTGAATCTTGGCTCATGCCACCCACCGTTGCATTTAGGAGAGATAATCCGTACAGATGACATCGGCCGTTCATCGAACGGAGCTGCCGGCCGAATCGTACAACGACCGGAAGTTGCTAGTCACCGGATTGCCACTGTACCACCTGCAGCAACTTTATTCCACCTTTTCCCCCGTTTTTCTCCCATTCCAGCCAAACCACTGCCCATACCAGCCACCAGTGGTTCCCCCTCGACCCCCAGGTGTTGCTAATTGCTAGCCTGCCACTCGCCGGAGCTCCGGGCAACCCGTTCAACTCCGGTCAACCACTTTCCCCCTGAGCAATGCAGATTTTTAGAGTTGCAAAGGGTGTTTGAGCTTGTTGCAGCTGTGTTCAGCTCGGGACCACCTTGGAGTGTCGTGGGAGAAGTTCCCGGGTATGGGGTTCGTCGCCACCACCGTGTTCATGTCCCCGGCCCACTTAACGGGTGAGTTTAGCCCTTAATCCCTATTTAGTACCTAAACTTGCTTAGGGTTGGGTTAATCAGTGTTATTGTTGGATTAGGATGTTTAATTAAGTGCATTAGCCCTAATATAGGTGGTTAGGTTAAGGGTTGAGATTAGATTAGCTTAATCTTGTTTAATTATGCTTAATGATGCGTTATGTGCTAATTAAGCATGCTTTGCTTGATTAAATAGATTAATTGTTGTAATTAATTGATTTATTTAATTTCTGCATTTATTGACTAAATTATGTAATTTCTGAATTAAATTATTTAATTATTAAATTCGGAAATTTCACTGTTCATGTGCACTGTTCACAATTACTGTTCACGGCATTGTTCATTTGGAAGTGAAATTGTGCATAATTTCATGTGCTTTGATCATATGAAATAAATTGGATGTAGCATTGCATAAGCATCCGCTTGAATTGTGTGATTTTCACAAAAG
The DNA here is from genome assembly GCA_014858505.1 of Corymbia citriodora subsp. variegata. NCBI lineage: Eukaryota > Viridiplantae > Streptophyta > Magnoliopsida > Myrtales > Myrtaceae > Corymbia > Corymbia citriodora. The sequence goes on along the minus strand of MU090409.1, from coordinate 17,450 downwards.
AAAGAAAATGGTTTGTCCGAGGAACATCGAAAATGGACTGCCTTTATGAGAAAGAAAGTGATTTGTCCGAAGGACATTGGAAATGGACCACTTTTATGAGAAAGGGTGGAAAAATGGTTTGTCCGAAGGACACTGGAAATGAACCGCTTTTATGAGGGAAGACTTGAGATTTTAAATGCAAGTGTATGTGCAAGTATGTGTGCATTGGCTATGATAGTTTGAATCACCGAAGGGAGGGCACAAAAGGGCACGGTTGCACCTCTACGGAGGAAGGGTGCCGTAGCGCCATTGCGCCTCAGAGGGTACGGAAGGGCACGGTTGCGCCTCTACGGAGGAAGGGCGCTGTAGCGCCTCGGAGGGTATAGAAGAGCACGGTTGCGCCTCTGCAGAGGAAGGGCGCCATAGCGTCGTAACGCCTCGGCCTACACGAAAGAGCACAATTGCACCTCTGAGGAAGGGCGCAGTAGCGCCGTAGCAATAGCACAGAAGGGCATGGTTGCGCCTCTGCGGAGGAAGGGCGTCGTAGCGCCATTATACCTCGGCCCAATGGAATACGTGTGGATGCAAAAGTGCATGGGAAAACACGGCATCATCAGTTTCGATTATGCATGAGATGATCACATCATTATTTATGGCATGCACGTATGAACTGATAACGTGCAGGGTGTGGCAATGGCCAAGTAAGATCGCTTGTGACGCGACTCACATGTGATTGATGAACTACATCATCTAACGGCCATATGCATTGCATATATTATGCTGACTTATATGTGCAGGGTATGGTTACCGGATAAGGTTGCATGCGAACCGACTAATCGTTTGTTGGTTGCCCCTATCTATTGTTTGCTTGCGAGTTGCTGGTTGTTTGTTGTTAGGCTGAGTGAGGGGTGGTTTTAGAGAGATACCCTAGGTTGAGTTGGTGTACTAGCCGGGGCTTAGGGGAAGAACTCGCTGAGATTTTATCTCAACCCGTCGTGGTTAACCATTTTCAGACCCCTAGAATAACGTACCCGCAGTGGAGAATCCTACCCTCGCTCCACTTGTGATCGACCCGACGGAGCCGAGTACGATGGGTCCAAGTGACCGTGGTGCTGAACTCAAGGGTTCATTTTGTACAGCTAGATTAGCCTAGCCTAGTTTCTTTTTGGTTTAGCTTAGAGGATGGATCGGCCTCTATTGTTGGGCTTGTAAATCGGAAAACGATCCTTCGTTGGTTAATCTAGTAAATTGTATAAATGAGTAGTGATGGTTGTTCTTGCTATTCATCCCTCTATCATTGATTGAATGATTAATTGTTTGTTGGACTAGGGATGGTTCGTCTTCCGTTTGCGCATAACAAAAGATTAAAATGAATGGTCGTCGACTAGTCCTAGGACGTCACTTTCAATTGACAATGGTAAGGAGTTGTCGCGTGCTCAGGGTTCAGGGCATGACAATGATGATTGAGAGCAATACCAAACAAGTCCTAAATCTATTATATTGGTACCAATTCAATCGTTAACCTTCTAATTAGACCAATATAGTCCTAAATCTTTTGCATTTGGTACCAATTTAGTTCATCCAGTCATTCTTAACTGGAAAAGGTTTATATGGAATCTAAGTCAGAGTCAACCAGCGCTAACATGGACGTTGATGTGTGAACCGACACTATTTCTCTTTTAAAAAGAAAACTCTTTACTCTCAAAACTAGGGGTGATCAGGTTCAGGATGGGTAGGGTCCAGACCTCAACCCTGTTATAACGGGTTCCCCTTTTTTGAACCCTATACCCGACCTTGTTTGCATTGAACCATGTTTTGGACCTAACCCTATTTTTGTTGTCCGGGAACAGGGTCTACCTTGATATCCTATACAACTTCAAATTTTACATTAATTCGCGAGAAAACAATAATATAATCCTCCTAATTTGACCAACAAGATAGTGCAAAAATCATAACATCGCATAAACATTATCAACAAACATGATCTAACATTAGCTTCATTCCCACAATTACTAATTTAACTTTGCATTACATTCAATATTCCACCAAACACAGCTAATTTGCATAAAAAATAAGCAATTCAATTTGCTTGGATAGCGAGGTGGCGACGTAGTTAACTTGAATACGTTTGGACATAGAACCATTTTTCTCCTCCTTTGCTCTAATACCCACTCCAACTCCTTTCCTCCATTTAGCAAGCATCAGATTTTGCTTCTATGGAACATCAGATTTTCAACGCATTGAACATTCAGGTTTAGATATATTTGCCTCATAAGTCATATTATCAATGTCAAGTCTCCAGCCACGGTAACGATCAAGTACGTCTAACCTTCCTCCCATTAGAAGACTTGTGTGAAGCATCATAATCTGCAAGTGTTCAGATGACCAAATCTACATTAATCAACCAACTCGACAACTACTTCAGTAAAATGCAAAATCTTTATTGGGTACAAGCTTTGAACAGTTCATAGAACTCTGAAGTCCAGGCACAGCTTTGCTTGTAAAATTATCGACAGCATTACAATGTAGATTGCTCATCCTAAGAATTCTGGCTTAAATTTTCATGAACAGACCCAGGTAATCTCAAATGCTTCAAATGATCATGATCGGCCACAACCGACGACAAGTTCTAATGCAATCCATCTCCAATTCCAGCCTTGAATTTTCACAAATTTCCAGTTAAGAAGCAATTTCAGAATCCGCATTTTCTTAGGCAAGACATAGCGTGGATGTGACGCTATAACAGTCCCCTTATAACCATCTTCACTCCCAAGTTAAGTAGGATAAGTTAAAAAATAAATAGGACAGAGCAAACATAGACAAAAAGATTTTTTCAAAGGAAATTTTCTAAGGGATGAATTGGAAACTAAAGACATATATCCACAGTAATTGCACAACACAAGTATGTCTTAGAAATTTCTAGTAAAAGGCAACTCTAGGTTCTCCCAATGAATATTATTTCAGTAATAACACCATTAATATTTCTGCTAGCTAACAGGTCATCTACATCTTCAGTCATGCTTCTCTCTCATCAGAGGAAAAAGTCAGTTGTTTTGTCCATTTAACCAAGTCTACCAATAGTTGAAACCAACAGCGTGATATGCATCGTGTTGTTTTGATTCATGCCACCGACACTTAACGAAAATTTTCAAGATATAAAGGAACTAAACCGACGAGAATGGTGTAGTGTGAGGAGCTTAATGTGGAAGGTGACATTAAGTCCACCCAAAAGAGTCAAATAAAACAAAACATAGAAGAATGTTAGCCTCTGTCCTTAAGCAAACTTCACAAAGGTTACAGACTTTAACAAAATTACACAAAGCTAGAAGCATGGGAACTTTTTCGCATTAATCTATTCTATTTCCACACCCCCAACGCATAACTTCCAATTACATCCAACCGAAACATCCAAGCCTCTAGAAAGGGGAAAACCAAAAATGAAGAATAACCACTTGCAATATCGGAACTTAGAAAGATGAATATTTTCTTTGCTTTGTCAATGCAAAACATAAAGCTTTTGCTTATGCAAGAAACCTTGATGTAATACTGCTCTAGACACAATAGTCTTGCAATTTATAACATGAAATTGATTAGAGACATCCTTTAATCTCTTACATCTTGATGCAGGTGAATCCTAAGATAGACACACCCATCCTCCCACCACAGTTGTTCTTTTTTTCTATTCTATGGGGGTGATACACGAGAGGGGAGTCCTTTCACAGGACAAACGAACCAAGAAAAGAAACCTCAGTTCATCTCCTCACTCCAAAATTACTCAGAAAAGACACAGCATGATCAAGAGCGAGCACATCCGAAACAAACCTCAGCAAGGCCTTCAGTTGTTTTGTCCATTTAACCAAGTCGCACTCCCAAGCAACGACAGAGCAAGTTGATCGGGGGAGAATAAGTGAGCAGCAATCGTCCAACCTTTTGGGGACCCAACACTCGTCGTCGGGGGAGAAGAAGCGACCGGCAATCGTCGCCTCGTCGGTTGAACAGCGGCGGAGCAAGTAGATTGGGGGAGAAGAAGTGAGCAACGATGGGAGAAGAAGCTAGGGTTCCATGCTTTGTCGATTTGTTCATCTGCAGATTCTAATTTGCACCTTTCTATTTTTCAGCTTCTAATTCTTTCTTTAAAAAAAAAAAAAAAAAAACCAGTCCAGGCCGAGTGGGTACCGATTCCTAGACAGGTTTTTCCAGGTGGTCCGGTCCAATTCCCAGGTCAACCTGGTCCAGTTGCACACCCCTACCCAAAACGCAGCATTATCTTCTTTCCAAAATAGAAGATGATCTTCGCCCAAATCATTTCGCCCAAACAGATCATTCCTCCCTCAACTCCGATGTAACGTACTAGTCAGCCACTTACTAATTATTGTCCTTTAATTACTTTAAGTTATTATGCAAGCATAATTCTTTTAGAAAGTTAGCATTTATAACATAATTTATGTTTGCCCACATCTCAAACAAACAAAAGTAGAGGGGAATGTACTTCTATTATTTACCATACTTGCATATACATTAGTAGTGGATGTTACATCAAAAAGGACGTACGGACCCCAGAAGTGCCATAACTTGGCACAAAGGGATACTTAAGTACCATAACTTACAAATGGTATACTTAAGTGTCAAAATCGGAACAAAATGGATCACTTAAGTGTCAACGACGAGAAAATCTGGCCAAATTGCCACATGTCCATTTTCCGGCGACTTCATTTGCTAATGGAGCATTTTTTTTCAAAATAAAAAATCCACGTGGCAATTTTAATAAAAAAAATTATCCAAGTCAGATTTTAAAAAAATTAAAATCGATTTTATTAAAAAAAAAAAAGAAGGGGATCGGCGAGGGTTGCACAGCCCTTACCGCCGCCACCGTTGCCACCCCACCCTCGCCGAGAAGGGCGTAGCGAAGGTGGGGAGGGTCGCAACCCTCGCCGGGCCCTTCCCAACGAGGGTGGGGCGGCAACGGCGGCGGCGAGGGCTATACAGCCCTCGCCGATCCCCTTCTTCTTCTTCTTTTTTAAATAAAATCGATTTTTTAATAATATTTTTATTATTATTTAATATTATTTTATAAATAAATTTTTATGAATCCACGTTAGCCAAAACGACGTCGTTTTGGCTTATTTTTTACCAATTTAGTGTTTCCGGCAAGCCACGTAGGCAAAAAAATTAATAAAAAATGTCATGTAGGATTTCCAGCAAGATTCTGACCACTTGGCACTTAAGTGATCCATTTTTTTTAAAATGTGGCATTTAAGTATATTGTTTGTAAGTTATGGCACTTAAGTGTCCCTCTGTGCCAAGTTGTGGCACTCCCATTGTACTTATGCCCATCAAAAAGTAAGGATCTAATTGGGAGAATACAAAAGGTGCTTGTCTCTCTTAACCCTACTACAAACTTGACCTTCATCTATACAACCGTCCTTCCAAATTCGACAAGCTGGCTAGGCGATCCCTCGCTCCAAAAGTTCCGATCACGATGAACAAAAGCCATCCCCTTTAAGCTACGTTACCTCAAGCGCCTAGTTCTCCACATTGCTCCCATCACCACCTATAGTGGGAGCACCACCTATACCAAAAGCACTAGGGAAAGGAAGCAATCCTTCTAAACGACCATTCACCAGCACAAACATAGCAATGAAACATTAAGAGATCAAGTCAGGCAGCTTTATGTCTACTAGCAACACAAAAAGATAATGCACAAACATCATGCCCGAAAGGTTTGAGTATGTAAACTCATGGTGCTCGTGCTTTAGCAAAATAGGTGCTCCATAATGAGTGATGGGGGATGCAAGGATTGGCAACATAGCTATCAATCTGAAAAATACAATAACAAGTGTGAGTTAATGCTCAGTAAGAGAAACAGTAAGCTCATAAACCATTCAATCTAAATGCCACTCAGTTCCTAAGACACAATTGATATCCAAGCAATCAAACACACAAATATGAGCACAAATCATACCTCACCCTATATGCAGTCATAATTGTGATGCCAACATGCATTTAATGTCACACACCTCTTATACAATCACATGGATAGTGTTAGCATGCATTTGGTGCAACACAAGTATTGTATCTCATGCACGGTATCACTGGGGTCCATCCCCGTTTCATTGGTCTAGCAAGTCCATTTAGGTGGCTCTAATAGTGACCTTCGGTTCACAAACTAAGCATCCATGATTCCCATACTGCAGGCATCCCACTCCAGGGCATTTTGGTTGTAAGCCAAGCAATTCGCCTCTGACATCCACTCCAAGCCATCATCAGGTTCTAGAGTTGATCATCAAGACTTCTAGGATTTGTCACCAGCTCGGACATACTAACAATTGGGGCATCTTGGTTTTTAACCAACGCATTTACCTCTGACATCCCTTCTGGGCCATGGTTGGGCATCCAAGGTTCAACAACCTTAGGCATCACATATCACAATCCATCCCATGCATTGCAGGCATGACACACTCATGCAGTGACATAGCATTCACACACTATAAAATGTATCTTATTCAGCACATGTGACATAAGGAGGGGCACTATGTCACCAAACATCATTCATTACTTCCATGCCACACTCAACCACATACAACTTGAAATTACATATTATGTCCTCCTATTTTTAACCTAAATTCCATTGGTAAATGATCCAACATTGCAGTAAAAAATGCACAAATGGAAAATTTGTTGAATACTAGTATTATTATCGGAAGGTCACCACATAAGATTCCATCATCTTCCTATTGAATTTCATGAAATTTGGACCAGTAGCAAAAACAAACAAATTTGCACAACCACAGGAATTGAAGCCAAAACCATAGTAAATAAACTTGAAAATTTATAAATTTAACATGTTATAGAGAAGACATTAATAAACACTTTCATGAAGGGAAGTAAGCCTGAATCTTTCTGTACAAAGAGCAGTACATCGAAAAATGAGACTCACAAACGGGTCAGTTTTCCAAAATCAATGCACACCAACGAAAAACACCTTTTAATACATAAAACTTCACTAATTGTTGCGAAAATTCAGCATGTTATACATGAAGATGTCTCCTACAACTTTTATGAAGGAAGCACGACCAGACTCAGTCCCAAAAATTCTAGAAAAATCCATGAACACCCTGAGGTCATTAGTTCACCATTTTGATAGATGGACATTACAAAAACAACCAGGCCTTTGAACCAACATATCAATCCAAATTAAATATATGTTATAGATTGGATTATTTAGCACAACTTTCATGATGAAAATTTTACCTAAATTGCAAACACAAAGAGCTGCACAAAATGGACAAGCCAGAGAGGTTCAATAATTGCAATTCTAAGAATTCCATCTGTAAATCAAAGTTGCTTGCCATATTTGCACTCCACAAGTTCCCAGCTCAAACATGCAACACACCAAGCATCATAAAGCACATGCAACCATTCTTTTCAGGTATAGACCACAAAAAAATACCTTTAAGCTAAACACACACTCCAAAGTCACAAGTGAAGCCATCTGAGCCTCAAAAACACTGTGCATGTCTTTCTTTCCCCCAAACTCCACATTCACAACATCTTAGGATTTCTATTTTAGCATCACAACACACATGCACAGCCACAAAGCCAAGCAAAACACCAAAAACAACAACAAAACTCCTTATTCTACAAAACTAAGCCCCAAGAAGATCAAAGAGAGTAGGAGAGTACCATTTCTCTTTGCCTTAAGGTTCTATTGCTTGAACCTTCTCTTGTTAAGGTCCACCGTGAGGTTGAGGAAGCCTTGAGCTTGCTAGTGTTTCGGTGACATGAAGAGAGAGAGAGAGAGCTTGCAGGTGAGAGGGATACGGTGAGAGGGAGAGGGAGAGTGTGAGAGAAATGAGAGAAGAGGAAAATATGGAAGAAGAACTGGAAGAAGAGGGCTGCCAACTTAGGGGGTAATGATTTTGGCTTGTTGAAGACATTTCATGCACGAAATTCTAATGGGCAAGGAGGGGTTGTCTATCATTACATCTAGAATAGGCTATTTGGCCTACTTTCTCCTATTTAAAATTTTAGCCAATTTTGCATGGCTTGTAATTGGTCCTAGTAAATGGCTTATTGGATTTTTATTTTTTTTAGTTGGGGCATTTTAGAGAGTTTAAAGGCTATATATGTCTTAATTTTCATGCAAATTAAGCCTAGATGGCCGACCCTACTAATGCATGCATATTATAGGTTAAATTGGGTACTATAGTAAGACTTAGGTGTATACAACATTCATACAAGGCCTAATTTAATTGCCTTCATTCTTAAGTTCATCCACTAAATTAAATCATCCATACTAATAATTCATCACGACTAATTAATTAGCCGGGCGAAATTCAAGATGTCACTTCCGATCACTCCCTAACCTCAACTCTCTTCCACCTCTACACCATTGCCTCTCTGGCAAGGCTTTCTGATTGAAAAATACTTAGGAATTTTTGCTCAATCATTTGCAATTTTTCTTGCTTATGTACTTTTGCAGTTCAACATCGCCAACCCTACTACTAGCTACAAAAAGAAGCTCAAGATTGACGATGTCCAGAAATTGTTAGTTCTCTCTCTCTCTCTTTGCTCTTTCTTGTGCTCGTAACCAACTCGTCTAAATATGGGTTAGTTCTTGATTTTGTTTAATGTTTTGAGGACTACGTTGTGTGTTGCTCTCTCCTTTTCATTGAATTCGCTCCTTTTTATTGAATTCGCTTAGACAATTTGGCAGCAAATAGATATTTGTGATGTCATGTTCTATCGTGGGAAATTTTTTTACTAAGTTACTATTATGCTCATTGTTTGCTTGTTAAGATATTTTGCTGCTGATGTTGTGGATTGTGTTCAATGCCTTGAGTTTTTCAACCACCTCATGGTTTTCTCATGGTGATCATCAGTATATCTGGTTTGCCTTTTTCACAGAGCATGTTTATAGAGAAAGGCTATTTGGAGGGAGGGGGTACTAAATGCTACTTGATAAAGAATTTATCTTATAGATGTGCTCATAAAGAGTTGTTGACTTAGTTGGAGTTGAAATGTCGTATACCTAAACTTGGTAACTTTGTAGTTGATGTTGATGTTTGCTTAGTTTTCGGACACTAAAATCCATATTGTGTGTATAGTTTGGGAGGAAAATTATTTGTCTTTTTAGCATTTGGCTTGGCATGAAACAAATTTTAGTATAAATACAGTTCCTGCTAAGTAAATGCTGTTCAAGACAGAATTTGGAATTCTTATTTGTGTTTTCTTTTAGCAAGCTAGTTGCATCCAACTAAGTATAGGAGTAGTAGGTCAAGCATTATGAGGTGCATTTGGGGCCTAGTTTTTTGCTGTTGAGACCTTATTTCAAGATGGAATGAGTTTTGTTGTTGCTATTGAGGTTGGCAATGTAGTTATATGCTGAGCTGCCATTGTTGAACTTCTTCACAAGTTAGGAATGCTCCAACTAGGGGTGTGCATCGGTCCAAGGTCAACCTTGGATCTAGTTCCTAAAGTAATTGACCGGTCCTTAGTCTTGGGACCCCTAAACCCTATACTACGTGGATTGGTCCTTGGTCCTGGGAGATAAGGGTTGGTCCAACCGAATCAACCCTATACATATAGATTACATATTATATATTATACATATGAGATATTAATATATATTGTATATTTTATATAATATTCTTTTGTCTATTCTAAAGTCTAAATGCTAATCTGACACTTCCTCTGCCATTCCTCCATTGTCTTCTTTCTTTCTTATCCATTTCAGTTTGCCAAGTAAATTAGAAAGAAACACAGCCCTAATTCAACCAAAAAAAATTATAAACCCTCTTTGCTCGTGAGCCATGCTTGATGCTCACCTCGCCCACCGCTCGCCTCTCTTTGGTTGTCTTTGTTCACTTGGCTCGCCTATGTTCACTCACCTTTCCAAACGCAACTCAGTTGATGAGTTCCCATTTTGTGCTTGATTTAGAGCTTCAAACTTGTGCAAGTTCTCGAATGTGTGTTGGATTTTTATTTTTCCACTTTCGCTTCATGATTTGCAATTAATCTAAGAGCTTTAAGTTGATGTGATTTGCTGATTTGCTAGGTATTAATAGTTGTAGGTGTTAAATCATGTGCTTGCTTTGCTTTATTTGTCATTCATTTAAATAGATAAACGTGGTTTTGGCTGTTGCACATCTTTAGGTGTCCTTTTTGCCAATTATTGATTACACACGTCGGTACTTAAATATTCGTGTGAATTTGATGAATCCGAATAACATGTCAACTGAAGTGGAGGAATGTTATGAGGTGAGTCCCAGGATGGAATCGCTAGGTCATGATGTGAAGAAGACTTAAAAGAGTTGACCAAGTTATCCACTATTCATCCTCTTTGTAAGGAGCGAAAAATGGATGAATCCATTGTGTGCGATCATTTTTCGAAAATCATAGATGAGAAAATAAAACAAAAAAACATATATGATAAAGTGCATTCATTGTGGAAAGGAGTACTCATACTTTGTTAATGATGGTACTTCAACAATGTTGAAGCACTAGAAAAAGTGAAACAATCACCCTCCCAATATAGATAAGAAGTAAATATTGTTTGCACCACGTGATGTAAAGATGACTAGAAAGACTGAGGGAGATATTGGTACTAGTACTAGTAATTTCTTTAATGACATGAAAATTTGATCAAGAGCAATGTAAGTACATGCTTGCTTGGATGATCATAGTCGATGAACAACCATTTTCTATGGTTGAGCGTGTTAGTTTGATTTTGTCATTAAATTACAACCTCTCTTTAAACATTTGTCTCGACTTATAGTGGCCAAACAGTGCATAAGTTGTATATTAGTGAAAGAAAAGCTTTTAAAAGGATGGCAAAAAATGATTTGTCATTAGAAATTAAGTTTGACAATGATTCTCCAAAAAATGAAGATAAGGAAAATGTCGCTATTATTTTCAAGTTTCTGAAATAGTTTTATGATGCTACCAATCATACATCAGGGAGTTTATATATTACTTCGAATGATTATTTAAAAGTGAAAGCTTTTTTGTATGAATATTCGAAAAAAAAAAAAGTAATGATTTGGATCCTGAGATTAAAACTTTGGGTATAAATATGAAAGAGAAGTTTGATTAATACTATGGGAGTTTATAAATGTAAATATGTTGATTTTGATTGTGGTGGCATTAGATCATTCAAAAAGTTGCATAATGTGAAATTCTATTATGAGCAAATTTATGATAATAAAACAAAAATTGACAAGATACATGATAAGATGAAGTACATGTTGGAGTGTTTGTATGCATTTTATGAACAATCTTGGAACCGGATTGAATCCATAGGGTCAGTTTGGTCCTCGATCCCAAGCTCAAACAAGATTGATCCAAACAAGATTGATCCTCAGTCCGAAAAATTAGGGACCAACACTGTACAGGTTGATCCTTGGGTTAGGTGCTAGATCAGGCCAACCTAAACCATGCTTATCCTTAGCTCCGACTAGTGTTGATTTTGAAAGCATAAATAATCATAATTGGTGAACACATCATTGAATTTGTCACCGTTGAAGACATCACTCCCTCTATTCAACAATGATACATATATGTTTTACTATTGTGGTTTGAAATGTCTTCTACAAACAATAAAAATAAAATCGAGTAAGAAGATATCATGGCCATATAGGATTGGAGAAAGTTGAGATTTTATTTTAATTGGGTTGATGTAGAAATTTGTCAATCAATAAGAAATGTGTTAAAAAAAAAATCACTAGAGCAATGTTGAAGAAAAGCTAGTGCCGACCCATAATAGGGATGATGGCAATTTGATAGATACTGAAGTTAGAGCTCTCAAGGCACAATTGGAACATGCCAAACACAATGCAAGAAAGTTTAAGAAACAAAATTTAACATCGAAGACAATGTTAGTTGTTATGTGGGTGTTCATAGAAATTCTAGGAAACATACTAATTGGAAATTGTAGATGAACGTTGTAATGTCTTAATGATGATTGTGTTATAAAATCTATTTCAGTACATTTTTTGAATTATTATTTGTATTCATCCATATGCTAGAGTATGAACATGAGTGAAGTGAAAGTTATTTGCACTCTCTTGTTTTATAAGCAATTTGTTTCTCAATCTCCAGTAGAGACATATCACTTTTGTTGTTATGACCTACTATAAGACCAATGAAGTATAATATGAGAAAAAAGCAATATAATCCCACAACTTCATGAACAAACAGTCAACAAACAAGTAAATAGCATATCCACAAACCAATTTCATTGTAATAAGAGAGGGTTCACAAGCAAAGTACTTCACCGATCTCAACTACTTTACAAACAGCCATCTATAAGGCATGTTGGAATGTTACAGCAACACAACTTCACTGAACCCATCATAAAAAGTTATAGCCACAACATGTCGACACTAAACCAATCCCTACATTTTGTCACTTCTATCTCGTTGAGCAACTTTTGGCACTTGTACCTTTACTTGTAGGATTCACATCCGTAAGTCCACCACCATCATCACTTGCACTTTTGCCTATATGTCTCAGTACATGCAGAAACTATATTTGTTTAACGTTTTATTGATGAAGCAAGCATGACATAATGAACATGGAAATACTCATCGAATTGTTTTGCCTTGAAAATTGTGTTTGCGATGACATAGACACGGTCTTCTTGGTTAAACATGTCAAACTATTATATCTCATCTTCGAGCAAGTTCGACATATCATCTTCATTTAGACCCTCAACATTCTAGTTCGACTTGCCACCTAACCTTTCTCCCTCAATCTTTCATGTTTACGTTTATCAAGCTGCACATGTCTTGGGGCATTGCACTTTTGTTCATGAATTATGGTTTTGGGACATTCTTCTTAGCTTAACTTTGCACTTGATTTAAAATTGCTCACCTATGGCATTATCCTAGTGTTAATGTTGGTTAGAGTAGTTTGTTAAGGGTTCTTGGTTATTATGGAAAAACAGGAAATTAGATCAAGCATTAGATTGGATGATTACATTAGCTGAATTAATGATGAGTAAAAAGTCAATTGACATTTTCTCTTGTGCAGTTATGGGATAACCTTGAATAAGAGCACAGAGGTATTCGATCAAATAAATAGACTATCTACTTCATTATCAGTACCACAACATCCAAATTTATGCATCACTGCAGTGATGAACACTACTTCCTAATTTCACTATCGAACGACATATATGGAAAAATGAAGTTCAAGATGAATGCACTCATAAAACATGTCTCTAGTAACCTAGTTGTCACAAGATAGAGTGTACAAGTAGTCGGGATTCCAAGACTGCATATTACTTCACTGCAAAATAACTCTGTTTTTTCTCATTGACAATACTCGAGAGATTCAAGATTTTCAAAAGTTACAAGAATTCAAATAATTGCATTCATAGTACCATGCTAAAAAAAATTTATTCCTTGAAATTCAATACTTCATCAAAGTGGTAACATACAATACGATCATCCAAAAATTCCTAAACCAAGCGAGTCACGAATTTCACCAATTCCATACATGATTCTTATAGTTTGTGCAAGAAAACGCAAGCGATTCTCTCAATTATGCTAAATCGTACCTTTTAGGGGTGGAGGCAGAGGCAATGAATGATAAGGTGGGGCGGCACCGACGCTGTGAAGATAAAAATTAAGGCAATTTATCCCTAAAAATTCATAAACCAAGCAATTTGTGGAATTTCACTACTTTCGAACATGATTATTTCAATGTACACAAAAAAAACAAAAGCAATTCTTCTAATTACCCTAAATTGTACCTTTCGAGGTAGAGGTGGAGGCAATAAGGGGAGCAGCATCACCGTAAACCCTCTAGAGATGTGTTTGATAATGTTGGTCAGGAGCTAGAGCTGATGTAATGGTTCATTGCGATTTAGCGACAGTGGAGGCAACCTTTCAAGGTAGAGGCAGAGGCCGCACAGTAGTTTGTCCGACAAGGGCTTAGTCACTGTGAACCCTTTGGAGATGTAGATGGGTTTGATAATGCTAATTGAGAGTCGGAGGCGGAACAGTAGGCGGCATGGTGGTTTGTTGCGATTTAGAGATGGCAGAGGCAATCTTTCAAGGTAGAGGCGAATGTAGCGCAATGGTTCATCAAATGAGGGCTTGGCCGTGAGTCAAAAGGGACCAAAAGGGAGAGAGAGAGAGAGAGCATAGTCAAGAGGGTGTAGTGATTTGGCAATGGCGGAGGCAATGGATGAGCTAAAACCAGAGCCAAAGAGGTGATGCGGCAGCTCGTTGGTCGAACGAGTCTCAGTGGTTTGTCGAAGGGAGAGAGAGAGGGCAAAGAGAGAGAGTGTGTGTGCAAGACGAGTTGAAGCCAAAGTCAATGCCAAAGGGGTAGCACAATGGTTTGGTTGGGCGACGTGGTTCGTTGGTTGGATGAGGGCTTAGTGGGAGAGAAAGGGGGCAAAGTAAAGAGCATTGCGCAGAGAGAGAGAGGGAGAGAGAGAGAGAGAGATGGCGACGTACAAACTCCAGGAGTGCCATAACTTGGCACGGAGGGACACTTAAGTGCCAACGGTGAAAAAATCCGGTCAAACTATCATGTGTCCATTTTCCAACGAGTTTATTTGTTGACGGAGCATTTTTTTCAAAATAAAAAATACACATGGCAATTTTAATATAAAAAAATCACCACGTCAGGTTAACAAAAATTTTAAAATCAATTTTAAAAAAAAAGGGGGGGAAGGGGGAACCGGTGAGGGCTGTGCAACCCTTGTCGCCGCCGCCGTCACCGCCCCACCATCGCCGAGAAGGGCCGGCGACGGTGGGCAAGGGTCGGCCGGGGTCATCTGAGCCCAGCCAGCTTGCGGCAAGGGTCCCCGGCCCTCGCCCAGCCGGCGACCCTTGCCCCAGGTCAGCCGAGGTTGCCGACCACTAGCTGGGCCCGGCCGACCCTCGCCCACTATCGCCAACCCTTCCCGGCGATAGTAGGGCGATGGTGGTAGCAGCGATGAGGGCTGCACAACCCTCGCCAGTTCCCCCTCCCTCCTCCCCTTTTTTTTTAAATTAATCAATTTTATAATAATATATATTTTTAATTATTTAATATTATTTAATTAATAATTTTTAAAATCCACGTTAGTGCAAAACAACGTCGTTTTTTGCGCTAATTTTTGGTCGATTCAATTTTCGGCTAGCCACGTAGACAAAAAAATTAATAAAAAATTGCCTCATAGGATTTTCGGCAGAGTTCCGACGACTTGGCACTGAAGTGATCCATTTTTTTTTTTTAAATGGCACTTAAGTGTATTGTTTATAAGCTTGGCACTTAGGTGTCCCTCCGTGTCAAGTTGTGGCACTCCCGCTGTATTTATGCCGAGAGATGGCATTCAATTAATCTGGAGAGAGAAGTGCTTGCTCGGTTCAAAATAATTTGTCTCACATTTGGCCCCACTTGCGATGCGGGTCGCAATCTTAATGCCCTTCCAATTTGTTGCGCTGGCATATCAGATGCAACTGAAACTTTTTACGTGGAAGAGTCATTTCTCCATAGAATGAAATGTGGGCATTGATGACATGGATGTACACGTGAGCAAAAGGAAAGCTTCTTCATTCCGCAATGGTCTTAGTTGGTTTCCTAACGCTGTGACCCGGTTCAATTAGTTCGGCCCTTTGGACCAGGTGGTTCAATTGGATTTCAACTAGACTTCCAAATTGAGATGAATACCTGCATCAATCGTATTTCCATTTTCTCTCGTTTATTCATTCATTTATTTATTATTACTTTGCTGTTTTTCTACCTTCATATTTATACAAAAAATATATATATTGGTGAAATTCATGTGTCAACACCGGGCCATCATTAAATTTTCTTCAACCTCTTGGCTTGCAATAGTCGTACTTCTAAAGAAACCCAAACTTCCACCACAACTTTGGCCTCGTCCATAGTCTGATCTCCGAGCTCCTTTACTAACTTGACGAGTCAACACATGGAGCTACCAATCTTCTAAAGAAACAATTTAATGAATAAAGTTGCTAAAAGTGGATTGGATATGGGTTGAGTATGGAATACTAAATTTATATTGAATATAAATGCGTTAAAATGGATTAAATGAGTCAATTTGGATCAGATCATTTTCGACTCGACTCAAATCCGACTGGAAGACATATTTGACAGGTCTACCATGGACAATGCTTGGCCAAAAGAATGGATTCAGTCTGGGAACATCCCAGCTTCTCGACTCCTTTCATGTGTGTGGACTGAGAGACCTCGTTTCCTAGGAGCGGGGCACCTGTGGATGTAGTCCAACCTTATTGGACCTAATCATCTCTTTCCAGATAGACTACTCTCGTGGTTTTAAGTCTCATGGTCCCAAACCCAAGTTCCGCAAGAAAAGGCTTTCTTGGAATGGGCATGTCTTCGAAAAACCCAAACCAGAAAGCATCGTCTTGCTTCGACTTGCACGAGGCATCCAAGCTTTAATGAGCAAGAAAGCGCTGCTTGTTGGGGCCGACTCCCGGTATAACAACTGCAATTTCTCAGCATTTTAAGCATTTGTCCTCAATCTTGGTTGGCAACCACATCGATCCATGCACCTACTTTTATAAGGTCATAAGTTTTTTTTCACATCGTGAGCGAATCTCTCAAAAATCTGTGATGTGTTGCCTAATTGCAGCACATCTCATGTGCAAAGACTTTATGATTATTTACTCTCATGAACCTGTTTATCATAACGTTTAGAATGAATCGTGAATGTTGATCGATTCTCCCTACCCTATTACTAATGAAAAAGATATTTGAAATATTTTTGTCATATAACTATTTTCTGTTATTCTTTCGTTTTTATTCTAAACACATGGAAGTTGTTCAAAATAGGGTGAGGCCAAAGTACGTAATTTTATCAAGATTAAAGTGGCATTACGGTAAGTTTGCCTTTCATGTTGTTATTCTGATTCAGGTGACTAAGAAACCCCCCATACCATAACAAGACTAGATCGGTAAAGCTATTGATTAACGTCTCCCCTTTTCTTTTTCCTATACGCATGAAATTTCCAAGTAAGGAGTTTGCTACAATATTTGCCCACCGCAGTACGCGCGGCCCGATCGCTTGGTTAGATAGTTCGATTTGCTCAATCTTATTGTTTTCTTGAGTTCGTAATTATTCTTGACCGACCACGCTATCTCATATTTTGTCTCATTTTCCCAAAGGGAATCACATGCGTGCCACCGCTTTACTTCATTCCGTTCGACTTTTAGCTAATCAAAGCTCCCCTAGTTCCTAGCTTTACGCATTGGCCTTCCCCCTTTAAAGTAGCAGAATTTTCTTAACTATGCTGATTGATAGATGCAAGTTTAGGGAAATGATTGGAGAAGCGTAAATAGGAAGAAAGTAGGGTCACTTTCGAGAGGTTTTGGCTTTAAATGAAGGTGGGGATGGGCAACGAGAATGGCGGAACATGAATCCATGCTTAGCGCCTATGACAAGGATGGTTCTGTCCGAACTATTGAAGAGTAGAATTAGCTTGATT
>MU090408.1:11054-29856 GCA_014858505.1 Corymbia citriodora subsp. variegata | reverse complement strand
TTCGGTAATTCTCTCCTTAGCAATTTCTTACTCATTTCGCTTGGTTGTTTGGTAGAAGATTAATAGGGATGAATAGTCATAATAGTAAACCATTATTATTTTGCTAATGATGATTTTCCTAGAAAGTTTCGTCAAGACTCGTTTACAATGACAACTTTATCAGGTATGAGATTATTAACTTTAAAAGTTTCGAACTAGAACTAATGATTTATTGGCCCATATATTGCTATTTACCACGTCATTATTTTTAAAGCAAATTTTGTCAAAAAGAAAAAAAATTAATAAAACCATTCTTATTTTTAATCCATGGTTAAAGTTAAGGTTTTATAATAATGATAATGTTCTCGTTTTATCGTTACTCCATTTGTGGAAAGTAAGGTTAGCATTTCTACTTTGCAGCTGTTCTCGGGCAAGCTTCATTGCTAGGGAAATGGGATTCCGCAACACTGCTGGCCCAGCCAAGCACCAAGCGGTGGCTCTCATGTCGACTGCCGACCAGTCCATTTTCTATCGGTGCCGCATCGACGCCTTCCAGGGTACCCTCTACGCTCACTCCAACCGCCAGTTTTACCGGGACTGCAACATCTACGGGACAGTCGACTTCATCTTCGGGAACTCCGCGGTAGTCTTCCAGAACTGCACCATATTACCCAAGACGCCCATGCTCGGCCAGCAAAACACCATCACCGCTCAAGGCAAGATGGACCCTAACCAGAACACCGGCATCTCGATCCAGAACTGCACCATCTGGCCAGCGGGGAACTTGACCGATGTCCAGACGTTCCTTGGGCGGCCATGGAAGAACTACTCTACCACGGTGTACATGCAATCCATGATGTCCAATATCATCAGCCCGAACGGTTGGCTTCCATGGGTCGGAAACTCAGCCCCCGACACAATATATTACGGGGAATTTCAGATTACGGACCAGGGTCTAAAACAAAGAACAGAGTCAATTGGAAAGGATTGAGATTGAACCTTTCTACTAAGGAAGCTAGCAAGTTTACAGTCAAATCCTTCATCAATGGCGACAAATGGATCAAGCCGGCGGATACCGCATATAATCCTAATTTGTGAATTTGATACTGTATACTCGCAAGCTCTCCGATTGCTGGCTTTTCTTTTGGGCAATTTTTTTTTTCGATTTCGCATGACTTTTCGACAAGTGGATCAAGCCGGCAAATATCACATATAACCTCCTTATTCTCGCTACTTTTTACATGAAATACAGGCCAGAGCCTCGAGAATTGTTTGTAAGATCGACTCAAATGGGCCCATTCCCCTCCTTTTGGGCTACAAGGCTCATGTTGTACCATCAAAGTAGCCATTCTCCCATGCACAAGTTCATGAATTACTTGTACCATGTGATATTTTGGCGTCACAATGATATATTATTTGATTTGTTATTTCCATTATAGTATTCAAGCATTTCGTGTATAACTTCAACACAATTTTATGCCTGAGAAATGACGCATCGAAATATCAGGGTGAAATGACTATTGCCCAGGTTAACTACAAAAGAGCATAATAGGAACTCTTCAAATAGTCAATCATTTTGCATAGGGCAGTCATGATTGTTCATCATCTTGGCAGTCTAGGAACAAATGTTTTCATTCTTAGTTTTCCTTGAACGTATGAATCAATCTCTCAATTGCAAATTACTTGTTTTGTAGTGCACTTTGTCGCTATTATTAGTCAATATCAACATTATGCATATTACCAATCACATTTTTGTTTGTTCGATTTTTTAAATTATGCATACAAAGCGTTATATTTTTCTCCATCCCTAATTTATGCAATTTCCTTCAACAATATCTATATTCGAAATTGTCAAATTAGGAATAAGACTATAATATGGATAACAGTCAGTTTTAAATTTTCCAATTTGCTAATTTAGTCTTAAATCTTTATGCAAAAATTCAATGTAGTCATTCCAATCAACTTTCGCCTAAAATCACTAATGTGGTGGTATGCCACATATGACGACTGGCGATGATCGAACTACCACTACAGTAGTTTCTGACGAAAATTGAGCGAAATAACTATCTGAGAATTTCGCATAAATGTTTAAGAGTAAGTTGGCAAAATCAAAAAGTTTGTAATGGATTTGCCATTTGTACAATAGTTTTATGATTAATTGGGTAATTTTCTATTTTATATCATACAAGTTAAAAGTTGTGAATATCATACACCTACAACTTAACTACGACAATAATTGCATCCAACCTTTTCATGACAAATTTTGTCATCCACGAAAAGGTACCTCATGGTCATGTGGCTTTCAAAAAGTGACCAACCCCAATGAATCTTGGCTGTTGATTCATGTGAACCCCATGTAAAATTCATGCAATCCAAGGAAATGGCTGATATTCTTTGGATTGATGTGCATCCAAATTTTGCAAGTATTGCTCTTATGTTGGGGGCTTTGCTTGTCTCTAAACACCAGCCCTCTAATTGGACGCCAACCTCTTCTCCTTAGTTACTATCCCAAAAATGGAATTGTCCCGAACCACAACAAATGATAAAATGGTCTTCTGGAGTCGCAACGTGTCGATATAGATGACCAGAAGAAACGTGAAACTTCACTCACCACCATCATCAAGATAAATTCCAACAATATATCGTACTGCGACAAGAATCTTTAAAGGGGCCATTGGCTCGTCCAAAAACCAGGGGAAAAGGACCCAAGTAAGCCATAAATGATGGAGGTCCTCTTCCGACGTGACTGGTTGTATGCGTGAGCCACCCCTTTTTCTCCAATCGACTTGAGATGTAGAATCGTGTTTAGGCTGGGCCATGGACATCATCACGTTTGCTGGCCTCGCTCTCCAAATCTCAAGATCTGACCATCATGACGAAAGTGTCACGGGCCGATCAATTTACAGCAAACAAATCGCATCCGTGCGGCCTTAGGAACGATCCTAAGTCAACCTTTCGATCACTCACTTGACCAGAACCGTGTTTGAGAGTAAAGGGACGTGTATTCACTTCTGATCAAGCAATTTACAAATGGGGTGAGGTTCTCCTATTTATACAAGAGTCGAACTAATCTGGTCCGTCAATCCCCTCATCGATCTGACGGCCATATTCAAATACACACAATGATTACAAGGCTACAGCAGGGTCTAATGCATGGGACAGTTTAAAGATAGCCTGCCATGGCGAGTCTGCATGGCCAGGCCTTGGAACCCCACGAAATCCTTTGATCCTCTGGCCACAAGGGACGAGTAGAAAAGACGAACGGGACTGGACGATCGCTTGGAACTGAACAGTCACGGGCTCAAGACGGGCTCAAGAGAGTCCCTTGGCTAGGCCTGTGGATGGCCGAATTCTGTCCATGTCCCGGACTTAACTCTCTTGGGCTGTGTCATTCTCCCCCACCTATTTCGGTGATGCCCTCGTCACATTTTCAGCATGGAATTCATCGATGTGTCGCTTGAATTGCCAGAGAGCCTCGGAGGGCTCCCAACTCACTTCACTCTCCAGAAGGCCTTTCCATCGAACAAGGTACTCCCGTCTAGGTGCCCGATACTTCTTTCGTATGATCCGGTCAGCCATGATGCATTCAACATCATGGTCGTAGGAAGTTTTCGCGCCAAGGGGCGCTCGTTGCGATTCGCCCCTATTTGGATCATCTTCGTCCGCAAGATAGGGCTTCAACATACTTACGTGAAACATCGGGTGCAGCTTCAGCTTGGATGGTAGGTCCAGCTTGTATGCTACCTTGCTGACTCGTTGGACCACGCGAAAGGGCCCTTCATATCGTTGGATTAGGCCCTTGTGTACATCGCGGTACCGAAGGACCGCATGTAATTTGGCTAGCACGAGATCCCCAACTTGGAATTCCACTTGCCGCCGCTTCTTGTCCGCCACTTCTTGGCCCACTTGGAAGCCTTATGAAGACACGTCCGTGCCAAGTCAGCCTGTTCCTGCCACTCCTTGGCTAGCTTGTACGCGGAAGGACTACTCCCCTTGTAGCCCGTGGCAACCGCACTAGGAGTGAACGGTTGTTGCCCGGTCACGATTTTGAACGGGCTTTGGTTGGTGGACTCATTCCGTTGCAAGTTGAACGAGAACTGAGCCTCATCAATCAGTTTCGCCCAATTGGCCTAGGTTGCGTTCACATAGTGCCGGAGATAGATCTCGATGAGCAAGTTCACCCGCTTCGTTTAGCCATCTGTTTGAGGGTGCAAGCTCGTGGAGAAGTTGAGACTCATCCCCAGCAACTTGAAGAGCTCGGTCCAGAACCGCCCAATGAACTGAGGGTCACGATCACTTACGATCGTTCGTGGGACACCCCAGTATTTGATGATGTTCTTCACGAACAACCTTGCCGCCTCCTCGGTTGGGCAATCCTTGCTAACGGGCACGAACGTCGCATACTTGGAGAAGCGATCCACCACGACCATGAGGGTTCAATAACCTTCGGACTTCGGGAGATTGACGATGAAGTCCATGGAGACGCTTTCCCATGGGCGTTCTGGTACCGGTAGTGGCTCAAGAAGCCCTGACGGACGTTGTTGCTCGATCTTGTCCTGCTGGCACACGAGGCACGTCTTGACATATGCTTCAACGTCGTCCCTCAAGTGTGGCCAGTAGTACTATTCTTCAACCAGCGCCATGGTGCGGTGGATCCCCGGATGTCCTGCCCATTTGGAGTCGTGGCATTCTTGGAGCACTTCCTTCCGCAATCTCCCGTGGAACGGCACATAAAGTCTCCATCCCTTGGTGTAGAGAAGGCCGTCTTCTGACCAGAACCTTCTTGTCTTGCCATCTTGGACGTACTCGAGCAATTGTTGGGTCATTCGATCGTGCGGGAGCCCTTCCCTGATTCGATCAAGTAAGGGGCAGTTAGGACGGCTTACCGTGTTAGCCAACTCCATTTTTCTGCTCAAGGCGTCGGCTACCGAGTTGGCTTTCCCTGGTTTGTATTCCAATACGTAGTCGAACTCTGCAAGGAAGTCTTGCCATTGAGCTTGCTTCGGGCTAAGCTTCTTTTGGGTCTGAAAGTAGCTCGTAGCTACGTTGTCCGTTCGCACGACGAACTTCGATCTCAACAGGTAGTGCCTCCATGTCCGAAGACAGTGCACTACGGCGATTATCTCATTTTCTTGGACCGTATACCGCCGTTCAGTGTCGTTCAACTTCCAAGATCCGTAGGCTATCGGGTGCCCCTCCTGCATCAGAACACTACCTATTGCAAAATCAGAGGCATTAGTCTCTACCTCATATGGTTTGGAGTAGTCGGGCAACACCAGAACCGGTCATTCGACCATGGCCAACTTCAGTCGTTTGAAGGCCTCTTGACACTGGTTTGTCCACTCCCACGGCCTTTCTTTCTTCAACATGTCCGTGAGAGGTACTGTGATACTCGAGTAGCCACGTACGAACCGTCGATAGTAATTCGTCGGCCCAAGGAATGATCTTAGTTCTGTTACCTTGGCTGGTGGCTCCCATTCAGTGATGGCTCGGACTTTGGCCGAGTATATCCGCACACGTCCACCCCCGACGATGTGCCCAAGGAAGGGAATTTCCTTCCGTGCAAAGGCGCACTTTTCCTGCTTCACATACAGGTTGTTCTCTCGCAGAATTTGGAACACCTGTCTTAAATGCTCGATATGTTCTTCGAGCATCCAGCTATACACCACAATATCATCAAGATATACAACCACAAACCGATCAAGGAACGAGTGCAGTACCTTATTCATTAACGTACAGAACATTGCCAAGGCATTGGTCAGGCCGAATGGCATGACCAGGAACTCATATGATCCATAGCGGGTTACGCACGCTGTCTTTTGTTCGTCTCCTTCGGCAATCCGAACTTGGTAATATCCCGACCGAAGATCCAACTTGGTGAACCATCGGGCTTCTCCGAGCTGGTCGAACAAGTCTGCGATGAGGGGGACCGGGTACTTGTTCTTGATGGTGAGCTTATTCAAAGCTCTTAGTCAATGCACATCTGAAGGGACCCGTCATGTTTCTTTTGGAACAGCACAGGGGCACCGAACGGGGCTTTGGATGGCCGAACATACCCCGCATCCAGTAAATCTTTGAGTTGCTTCCTTAGCTCCTCCAACTCAGGCGGGGCCATGCGGTAAGGTGTCATGGCTGGGGGTCGCGTCTCGGGCACCAATTCGATTATGTGGTCGACCTCTCTACGAGGTGGCAGCTTCTTGGGTAACTCGAGCGGTATCACGTCTTGGAACGCGTCGAGGACCCGGACCACCTCAGCTGGAACATCTTCCTCACTGTCCTTCATGTCCTCGACCTTCAGTGTCGCCAAGAAGGTCACCTCGCCCTTTCATGCACCTTTTGATAGCTGCATTGCAGAGAGCATCTTCCGATCGCGTCCCGAATCGCGATGGATTGGCACCATGCATTGGCACCATTTGTCCAGAATGCATATACAATCCGCAAAGGGCATAATGCCCGTATTGATGCGATCAAGGAATCCCAAACCCAACACAAAATCATAGTCGTCAAGGGGGATTACCTCAATATTCTCCCTGCTCGTCTAGGGCCCGAGGCACATTTCCATGTTTCTAGCCACGCCACTAATTGGAACTTCTTTCGAGTTCACCGTTTTGAGCCAGCCGGCTCCTCCTTCGACCCGAAGATTCAGCTTCTTCGTGGCCTCTTAGGAGATGAAGAGATCGGATGCTCTAGTGTCCACGAGTGTGCTAATCGTGGTACCTCCAATCTTCACGTCAACGAACATCATCCCCTTCGATTCTTTGGCCGCCTTGGCCTTGATGGTGCTCAGGATCCTCAGCGATCCCAACCGCGCCTCTTCTCGTGGTTCATCATCTCGGCATAGGGCTGCTAACTTCCCCCTCTTGGGACAGTCCCGAGCCATGTGTAGCCCATCACAGAAGAAGCACTTATAAATGCGATTTCAGCGTTGTCCCCATCCATTCGACTCTGGTTGAGCCTTAGGCGGGGCCGCTGGTGGCCTTCCTCCGTTGGGACGCCTAAACCGATTTCGATTTCCCCCACCATTGGCCCTTTCCCTTGGCTTGTAGTCGGGCTTGGCTATGGACACCGCCGCTCTAGGTTCCTCGAGGGATTTGGCCACAGTTGTAGCCGTTGTGAGGTCCCTCACGTTGTGCCGCTTCAGTTCCTATTTGGCCCATGACTTGAGGCCACTCATGAACTGATGGTACGCCTCTACGTCTGTCATGGACAGGATCTAAAGCAACAGCTCTGAGAACCGTTTGACGTATTTTCGAACAGTCCCCCTCTGTTCAAGACGCTTGAGCTCGTCACGAGCTTCTTCCTCCACATAAGTGGGATAGTAGTTCCGTCAAAATTCCTCGACGAACTTGGCCCACGTCGTGATAGGGTCACCACTCCTATCATCGGACCTATGGCGCCACCAGGGCAGGGCATTCTCACTCAGATACATGGCCACCGTATTCACCCGAATCATATCATCGGTCATACCTGTGGACTGGAAGTACCACTTCATGTACCACAGGAAGTTATCCACGTCCCTGGCCACTCGCGAGCCCTTGAATTCTTTTGGCTTCGGGGTGTCCATGCGTGGTTGCACGGCGATCGCCCTATTCGCGTGTGCAGTTTCCACTTCGGTCAGCTTTCCTTTGAGCTCACCGATCTCAGCTCGCATGGCCGCTATAGCAGCTTCCCAAGCCTCATCTCGATGCTACAGCTCTCAGACCAACAACCCCAGCAGCTCGTCGCGGAGTTCTCCCATGCCGCTTTTTAGTTCCTGCATCTCAGCCAGGAACCCCTCTCGGTCGGCTTCCACCCCATCGACGGTCTAGGTCAAGTCATCCACCAGTTCTCAAACGTCCAAGACGTTCTCCTCTAGGGCCGTCATGCAACGCTCCCAATCCCCCGTCGATTCTCTCGAACAGGATGCAGCACGGCTACGCCTGGTTTGGACGCCGACCCACTCGGTCGCCCTTCCACGATCCTCGCGATCCTCACACTGGACATTCACGACATTGGAACGCGGATCAGCCATTGCGCTTGTTAGATCATGAACAGAGATATGAACGAGGCTCTGATACCACTTGTCACGGGCCGATCGATTTACAACAAACAAATCACACCCGTGCGGCCTTCGGAACAATCCTAAGTCAGCCTTTCGATCACTCACTTGACCAGAACCGTGTTTGAGAGTAAAGGGACGTGTATTCACTTCTGATCAAGCAATTTACAAATGGGGTGAGGTTCTCCTATTTATACAAAAGTCAAACTAATCTGGTCCGTCGATTCCCTCATCGATCCGACAGCCATATTCAAATACACACAATGATTACAAGGCTACAGCAGGGTCTAATGCATGGAACAGTTCAAAGATAGCCTGCCATGGCCAGTCTGCATGGCCAGGCCTTGAAACCCCACGAAATCCTTTGATCCTCTGGCCACAAGGGACGAGCAGAAAAGACGAACAGGACAGGACGATCGCTTGGAACCGAACAATCACGGTTTCAAGACGAGCTCAAGAGAGTCCCTTGGCTAGGCCTATGGATGGCCGAATTCTGTCCGTGTCCCGGGCTCAACTCTCTTGGGCCGTGTCAAAAGGCATTCAGGTGTCACATCGCTTGTCCATAGCGGTGATCAGCATTGTGCGACACTGGCGGGGCGGCATGGCTTAGACGCACTGAACGCGGTGAGGGGAAGGTCCTGCAGCTTGGACAAAAAAAAAATTCCATGCCTGGATCAATCTCAAGCAATTTTTTTATTTTTTTATTTAATCCCACATCGGTGGACACATGTCATATTATGAGTGGTTTGGACTAAAATTTGCATGCCACTGTTTGTGGCGAACGTAATGATTTTTAAGATTGATTCGTTTTACAAGAAATATTATATTTTTAGAAAATATTTTTTAAGAAATTAATTTTTAGAAAAATGATAATTATTTCCGGTGTTCTCTTAAAATTTAAAAACGAATTTGAAATTATTTTTTGCTATTTAGTGAGAAAAATATTTTCTCCATGCACCACTTCCAATGATTTTTTTATTATTATATTCTTCAAATCGATTTTTAATTATTTTTAATTATTTTTATTTTTTTCATTTCTTTCTTTTTCTCCTTGTTCTTCCTTGACTAGTGACCGGCCAAGTAAGAAGAAAAAGTAAAAAAGGAAAAGAATAAATATAATAAAAATTTGATTTTAAAAAAATAAAAGGAAAACTAAAAATAAAAGGAAAAGGTATTTCATGAAAAAAAGTGAGGTGAAAGAAAATATGAAAAATATTTTCCTTTTTTTGAAAAGTGAAAAAATATTTTCCCTTATTTTAGAATTTTTTTTATTGATGGATAATGTTTTGCTCAATCAATTCATTTTTCGTGAAATGAATGTTAAAAAATTCAGAAAATATTTTCTTAAAAGTTATTTTTCACAAAACAAATGAAGCCTTAATCACTAAATATTTTCTCAATCTTTAATGTGGCCATAAAATTGTTGAAGAAAATTTTTTATGGAAGTCACGAGACTATTTCTTTCAAACAATTATCAAAAAAGTCTTAAACCTCTTGTATGAATACCGATTTAATCCTAATATTTTTTAAATTTGGCCAATATAGTCTTAAATCTTTTAACGATTTGCTAATTTAATCTTTCTAACAAATCTAGAAATTACTGACATAGATACTAGCCATTTTATGTAGCACGAGCAATGTAAGATATGGACAATTTTTGTAATTTTATTTAAAAAGGAAAAGATAAGAAAAAATAAAAAATAAAGAATTTATAAAAAGTTCAAAATTTTAAAGAATTGTGAAAAATGTCTAGGTTAGCCAGTTATCTTAAGTGAGATAGCTAGTGCTCATTTCAACGATTGTTGGCCAAAATTGGTTAGAAAAACTAAATTGATAAACCATTAAAAATTTAATATTAAATTGATAATGTTAAAAAATTTATGACTGCATTAGTATTAATATAATATATTTATAATTTTTTGAGTAATTTTTCTTTAGATGAAAAAAGAAAAATGAAAATACTAACTCCGTCATTCACCTAAAATTGATAGCGGGAATAGAAAAGAAAGAGCTCGGTCAAATTCGTTTGCTGTGCACGAAATCAAAACAAGGAGAGAGAATTACTTGTTCTTGACCACTTTGGCTGAAAATCAAGAGGAGAATTCAATCTTTCCCAATTCTCTTATTTAAATTTCATACACTTGACTGTGACCTCAGTCTTCAGTTGTCGCCATCATGGCGGAACCATTCTTTTATACTTTTTCCAGCACATTATCAATCCAAGAGACGTGTTCTAGATCGCATCTATCTCTCTTCGCGCATAAAAATTCCAAGAGGACAATCACGTTTCTGTCGTTTAGGAAACTATTGTCTTGGGACCTCGTCCTAATTCAATGTGACTTGATCATGTTGCTGTCGGGGCTTTAATTTTTTTTTTATTAGTGGCCACCATGAAATTTTTATTTTACTCAAACTAACCTAGAAATACTATCGACAAAACTCATTTCATATGTACCGATGATAGGTCTATTTCTTCTTTTCAAAAATCACTTTCAAAAATAGATAAGTGTGATTTGAAATAGCACGTAAATCATTTGTCCTTCAATAAGGTGCTTGAGATTATCAAATAGAATTTTAAAACATTGACCTATTGAGTGTTCTCGTGAAATTTATTATCCGATGTCTTTGAGGTTGCTATGGTAACCATTTTGTTTCTGTTTCTAGAATATATTTCTATTCCGGACCTATTTCTGGAATAGAAATCTGTTTGATAAAAAAAAATTATTTTTATTTCTGGAACAAATTTCTATTCCAGAAATAGGTTTGGAATAGAAATCAGAAACAAATTTTTTTTACTTTTCTATTTCTGGAATAGAAATCAGAAATTGTTTCCCTTTTTTCTTCTTTTCACCCGAAGAAATTTTTTGTCATCCACCGCTCACCATCACCACCACCCACCGCCGGCCACCACCACCACCTACCGCCAATCGTCGCCGTCGCCGTCGCCGCCCCTCCCATTACCGCCACTACTGGGGGAAGTGGAATTTTTATTATTATTAAACGAATTTCTATTTCAAGAGTAGAAATTTTTTGTCGTTATTAAACGCTTTTTTTGACTCAGAAAGTCATCCAGAAATAGAAATAGAAAAATCTATTTCTATTTCAGAAATCAATTTTTGGTCAAAAATGTTATCATTCGCACCCTGAGCAACTCATTTCTTTATTTTTGTAATATTTCTACAGGACTTTCCTAGAAGCTGGTTAGCTTGGAGGCTTGATAGTTCTATTTGCAGTTTGCTTTTCCAAACGTTGGACAGATCCCTAGTATTCTAGTTGCATTTGACCTCTGTCTCCTATTATTAGCACGTTTGGCGGGGGCGAAAGGTTGGTGTCTTTTGCACGGAGTCCATAATTAAAGCAGTCCCCGCTTTCCTTTTGCCATCCGAAGAGTCACTCTACCTTAGTTCAATATTCAGCTTTGATGGTGGCGCAGTACGTCATATCCGGCTTATTCATTGTGCAATTCTTGTTCGACCTCAGGGATCTGAAAATCGCATAAGTGATCAAAATGAGAAGCGATACCATCTTAAGTCTGCAACTTAACAATTTATGTGCTTTCTTTGTATTTGTTTTTTGAGTGTATGGTCCCTAATCTTGTTCCAATGATCTCTCTTGTTATTTGAAACTTATATTGCTTTGAAATTGTTTGGGATTTACCTTGATTTGCAATTAGATTGTACTGTTTTTCTCTTCTTCTTTTTTTACCATCCACCTAGGTGGCGTTGTTGGTTCGCGCTCTCTTCCTCTCGCAAAAGGTCGAGAGTTCGAATCACAACTTCATCATAGAGTTGACTTATCTGATTACATATGTGACCCCCAATAAAAAAAAAATATTAATTTCAATAAAAAAGTAATACGTTGACTTTTTATGCTCGAAAGCATTTTTTAAATAATTAGAGACCCCAGTCCTGTCTAGAAAGTAAATTAAGGGCGCCAGAACCAGTTTCCAATGTCTTGGAGTATGCGAAACCAAATTTGAGTGGGTTGCTCCGACTTTGTGGTGCCAAGCAAAATCCAGGAGATTTCGGCCATCCACGTCACTTCCGTTCTGACTCGCTCCGTAATCTCACGTGGAGCTACCACTCAGATTCCAATGTGTCAAAATCCGATCCACTCGTCGAGCGACACGTGTGGCTGGCTCCACGCTGGTATTCAACCCTTATGTTACTGTCATTGTTCGCGGGTGATTTTCTGATGAGAAGGGCGATTTCAGCGATTTCTTTCCCCCTCCGAACAGTATTAATCAAGTCAGCAATGATTTTTTCTGACAAAAAAAAAAAAAGTCAACAGCAGTCTAGTCAAATCAAGTTGGGGCAGCTGCCCCTACATCTCTCCCCTCTTAGTTAATTTCAAATTAAGGGAGGGACGAAGAGTTTTTTTTACGTTGTTCTTCTCTGTCGACTCTCCCCTTCCCTGCCCGACTTCACTTGCTTGTTCTCCAACCGACGACGGAATCAGCCGTCTAACGAACCCCGCCGCCATTGGTGCCGCCGTTTGACGAACCCCGTCGCCGTTGGTGCCACATCCATCGGTCTGCCCGACAACCAAACCACGCCAAACGACTTCACTTGCTTGTTCTCTGACCGACGATGGAACCAGCTGTCTGATGAACCCCACTACCGTTGGTGCCACATCAGCCTGGTCCACCCCATGACCAAACCACGCCAGACAACGTCGTCTTTGAACCCGTCTCTCTCGACTCGCTCTGTCTCTCCGCCAACGCTCGACTTCGCAATTCCACCTCTGCCTCCGCCAAGTTATCAACTTTCTTTGCATTTACTCTAACATTGTGCAGATGATTCTAATTTTAGGGTTTTTGATGATTTATAGAATTCGTTGGACGAGTCCTTCGAGGGACAAAACCATGCCTAACGCTGTCGCCACATTCTCTTCGTCATCTGTCTCAACTTGCTCTATCTTGTCCTCTCAGCCGTTGCCCGCCAAACGATGGTGGAACGAGCCGTCTGACGAACCTGCCGCGGTTGGTGCCGTATCTGCCTGGTCTGCACCACGACCAAACCATGCCAAACAACGTCATCTTGGAACCCGTCTCTCTATCTCGCACTCTCCTCCACCACCACCCGACTTCGCAATTCCGCCTTTGCCTCTGCCAAGGTATTGACTTTCTTTGCATTTACTCTAACATTGTGTGCATCATTCACTTTGTAGTGCGTAGACAAAAGCCTATTGAAGCATAGGCTTATTATGGGAAGGATATGCAGTAAATAGAAGATCAATCACGAGTAAAAATCTTCATGCTTATTTATTTTTTGGGTATTTTCTGAATTTTGAGCATTAGCCAAATAACCGTTACTTAGATTTTGTTAATGAGCGTTCAGTTGATTCTAATTTTAGGGTTTTGGTGATTTATAGAATTCGTTGGACGAGTCTATCAAGGGACGAAACCCTGCCCAACGTCGCTGCCGCATTCTCTCCGTTGTCTCTCTTGACTCGCTTTGTCTTGCCTAATCAGCCGTTGCCCGCCAAACTACTCGGCCTCCCTTCCTCTTCACACCAAAAAAGAAAGGAACTCTCATAGTTGTCTGTGAGATTTCATAAATTAGGGTAGTTGTTTTGTTTGCGTATGACAACCTTTATTCTATTTCCTACTAAAGTGATCTATTGGTGACTTAATATTTCTATTGTGTTTTTTCATATATGCATTATAACAAGCACTTTCACTAGCCTAGAATAGACACTACCATGGATATTTTATCATAAAGTTATTGGAGTATTGACTTATTTCCTTTTCGTGGAAGGAAATGTTGCCTCACCTTACATATCTAAAGTTTTGGAATCCATTCCAGTGAGTTGACATTATATGTTTTTTTCTGAATTATATAGATAGGGGCCACGTGTTATGCAATGATTTCTCTTGTTTTGCCTATCAAATTTTGATCCATGATTATTTCATAATTTGCTGAGGATTTCATTTTCAGGGAGGAAGGTCGTATACAGGACAAGAGAATTATAGAGGAAAAGCAAGCAAAAAGGTTTGTATCATTTGTATCTTAGGAAAGTCCATGGAAGGTTCAATGCCACAATCTCTGGAATATTACTTATACGAGTCCTATGATTTTGGCTCTTCTTTGCCGTCAATAGTTTGTCAACATAATTTTCATTATACATAGTTGATAAAGATGCTAATCTATTTTTGCGACTTACCAAACAGAAAAGAAAAACAAGTCATTTTTGGTCAATCATATTTGACAAGTACATATGCATTGGTGTAAATTTCACACTATCTACATTTAGTGCTATGAACTTTTAGACGAGGCAAGAAAGATTTTTTTTTTCTAAAATCTGATTCATCAAAAGAAATGAGGAATTCTTTGTTGAAAATCAAAATTTATTCTAACATATCCTTAACATTTATGTTTGTTTATGTAATTTCTGATTTTTGTGGAGCACTTGAAGCAATGCTTTGGAGATGAATTTAATCTACTTTATTTTGGTTATATAATTAGGTCAAATTGCTATTTTTGGTTATTACTAGTTAAATCCTACGGGACTTAACTTCGAAGCTTGCTGGTCAGGACAATTTTGGTGTTACTTTAATCCAAATTTAGTACAATTTGGGTGCAAGTTTGTTCGTGTAAATTTATCGGATGGCTGAATCACAAGTAATTTTTCACTTATGCTATGTGAAACATATTTTCTTTCTTAAGTATTGGATGAGATTTTATTTTACTTGTAAAAGCGCTATTTAAATTACTTTTTGTTATTTTAATTGCAGCATGAAATTTCCCATCTTTCACATGTAATATGTGATATGAAAAAAGATTTTGAATTTGCAATAAGAATAGTGTTTTCAAATGAACTTGAAGCATATCATAAGTATGTGGCTTATGCAATCCGTAAACGATTTAGAGTGAGGAAGGGTAATATATTCGAAAATAGCAAAGGAGAACTAACCCGACGGACTTTCGTGTGTAATTGTGAGGGCCATTCTGTCAACTCATATGATAAAGAAAAGAAATATAAGAGGTACGGAGTTAGATGTTGATGTCTTGCCCGTATCAAATTTAAGGTTGACAATGGTGTCTATGAAGTCATAGAGTATGTTTCTGAGTATAATCATCCATTTATTCCAAAAGATCATAAACATTTGATTAGACGTGGAATATTGATATCTGATAGTTGCAAGAATGTTTTAGTTGACATGGCTAAAGTTGGCATTGGAGGGACTATGGCATATAAGTTTTTAGCAAATGAAGCCGGAGGAAGAAAAAACTTATGTTTCAATTTACGTGATTATCAAAATTATCTGCAAACAAAAAGATCAAATGCTATAGATGGAGGAGATTGTCAAAAACTTCTAAATCATTGTCATTTTATGTAAATGCAAAATACAATGTTCTCCTACGCTGTACAGGTAGATCAAAATGGTAGATTGACAAATTTGTTTTGGAGAGATAATTTGTCTAAATTTAATTATGATTGTTTTGGTGATGTGTTCCTTTATTTCAATATCGTTTGTTGTAATCAGAAAAATAAATATAGCTAATAACTATGTTGGAAAGCAATAACAAATTTAATAACGATTAAGTCAATATCTATCTATCTATCTATATATCTATATATATATATATTTTAACAAGTAAGGAAGACTAAAAGACAAACATCATATACATTTGCTAGATGCTATAAAATCGTAAAGGAATTAAATAAGAAATAAGATACGGATTAGTAAATCCTCTTAAGGCAATTAGTTCTTGTCAACAGTGCTTTGCAAATTTGCGAACTATGCCTTGTATTAATGCTATACAAACATAACTCAGTTGAATACTTCTCGGAACCGACACACCTCGAGAACCACCCTTAATGAACTAAAGAGACACGTCTTTTTTAAGATAAAGAACTCATCTTCTCGTGAACTAAAGAGATGCATCTATTAAGGCTGCTACACGTAAACTTTAGAGATCACTATTAAATTTCCTACACCTAAACTGAAGAGATGACTACTAAATCTTCTGTAAGTGAATTGAAAAGATGCCTCACTAATATTAAGTCATCAACAAAATATAATTTCATGCATAATTTCGTAATATATTCTAGAGTTCTATCTGCAGTTTGCTTTTCCAGATTTTGGCCCGATCTACTATAATTGCAAATGAACTTGGCCCCTACAATTATCACATTCTATCTGGGCAAACGGTTAATGTTATGTGCACATAATCCATAAATAAAGCAGTCACCATCTTCAGTTCGTTTGGTGTGATTCACATGTCACTTTATGTTATTTCAATGTTCAGCTCGATGACGGCCGACCATGTCCCATCTCCTCATTGGATGTGCAATTTCCGATTTAGGGTTGAGAAGCAATCTTAACAACTAAAGTCGCATCAGATGCTCTAAGCTCCTATAAAAACTATGGTTTCAAGTCGGTTTATATTATATAATTCACAAGAGAATATTGTGTAAGTTGAAAGGGATCTACATAGTTGATAAGCTAAGTACGGATTTCATCATGCAAGCCTTGTTCAACATTGGATAATAAGTTGTGTCCTTGGATATATTAATTTTGCAAATCATTTTGATATTCAATTTTATATGCTTTTTGTGTACCCTGTTAGATGATTTTGCCACGTCATCCATCCATAAATGAGAAATTCGCTTTCTTAGGCTCAATTATATTTTTAATAACAAGAAAGCCCCTCAAGATAGTAAGTGAACGGCACTAGACCACTTTTCAACATCATGAACCATCTAAACAGTGAACTGAAAGAAAATTCGAGTGCGTTGCTGGACATCAATAATGCCAAGCCAAAACCAGAAGATTCGATTCATACGTATGGATGTTATTCTTCCTCACTGCTAGAGATAATTATCCTAATTATGCCTAACACTCACTTTGTCACATTTGCTTAAACCAGTAAAAACTGGCGTCAATCATTTCCTGAATCATCTCCTTTAAAAGCCAACCATATAGAGCTCCCGTATAATTTCACTTCCAACTGCAAAAGAGCAGAACCCTCAATCATGCACTGCAGAATCAGCTTTGTTCCAATTTTTGGGTATGTGATTAAAACCTTACTTTTTTTTCATGAATAATCTGAAGTTGCAATCTATATCATCAGCTTTAATCATGAAGCATCCGACGTTTTCACGTGCTCTCAATCTCAGAATATACCTTGAATGGAGAACCTTATCTAATATTGTGTGGTCTTCTTGTCTTTAACGCTTTGTGATTTTTCTCTCTTGAAGCAGATTTTTCGTGTAAAAGAAGAAGGGTTTTCTACTTCATTTGTTGGGAAGCTGAATTTCGCGTGTTCTGCTGTGTCTGTTGAGGTTAAAAAAATGGCGGTGGATGAACAAACGGTGGTGTTGTTGAAGAAGCATTACTATGAGAATTGCCCCGGCTGCAAAGTCGACAACCTTAAGGAATCACGGAGAGGCTTGCCAATCCGCGAGCTCCTATCTATCTGGATCGTCGTGCTTTGCTCTGGTAGTGAGCACATAATAACCTTGTTGTTGTTCATAAGCTTTCTATCAACTTTTGCATCTTCTTTCCTGGGTTAATTGAACTCAGTGGTTTACTGGACATAACCATGATGCATATTTAATTGATATTTTGGAGTGAATTTGTTTGGAACAATTCAATTGTTGATGAGAAGTTAAGCCAATAGAGATATTGCATACCGATGGAGAGTATGTCCCCAAATGTTTTATTTCTCTAGCAGAATTAGTTTGATTACCTGATTGTGAAATATCATTTAACTATAGTATTAATTCGTTCAATAATCAAAGGATCTTCGCCGTTTCGAAAAAATGTAACTATAGTCATATAATTAGTAACCAGTTAGATTAGATATTCTATTTTGTGTCATTTATGATGTTATTGACTTATGTCTTGTCCTTTTTTCTTTCCAGCACTGACAGTATCATCTCTATTCCCATACCTTTACTTCATGGTAAGTTCTTATATTTAATACTTACAACTTTTAAGTATGATGTATATATAACTGTTGTGTCTGCACTTGAGACATTGTGTCCTAAATTTATTTTCTCAAATTTCTTCTCTCTAGGCTCCTGATTGTGAAAATTTTTGCTTTTGTTGCCAATGAACCAAGTATGCACGAAGTGAAAAAAAATTTATCAAATTTTGAAGCATCAGAGTTAGCCATTGGCAAGCAGTAACATAGGTTATTTAAGCTAAATAAAAAGTTTTATCACTTTCTTCGCTAGACGAGACTCGAGTACACTCTTTAGCCAGTTGTACTTAAGAATATTCACTTGTTTGTTGAATTCCTAATGGCAGATTAGAGATTTTCATATCGCCAAAAGAGAGGAAGACATCGGGTATTATGCCGGTTATGTTGGTGAGATTGTCAGAGTTGCTTATCACTGTTCATTGTAGACTCACTTTGTTCATTTCCGACAAAACTTTTCCCTAACGAACTCCTTGAAATCTTGAAGGTTCCTCATTATTTTTGGGCAGAGTCTTGACGTCGATCTTATGGGGAATTGTGGCGGATCGCTGTGGGCGAAAACCTGTTATAGTTATAGGAACAATTTCAGTGTTAGTACAAGATTACCTTTCATTTTGAGTTCCCAATGAAAAACATTTCTCTGACAATTACACTCAATTAATGACTAAGATTCTATTTTATATCAGGGCTGTCCTCAACACTCTATTTGGCCTAAGTGTGAACTTTTGGATGGCCATTGCGTCGAGGTTCCTTCTAGGATGTTTAAATGGTTTACTCGGACCAGTCAAAGTAAGGTCTCGTACAGTTATGAACTTTGGAATTCATTGGGGCACGAAATATTTTGAGCCTCATA
>MU090407.1:0-29859 GCA_014858505.1 Corymbia citriodora subsp. variegata | reverse complement strand
GGGGGGGGGGGGGGGGGGGGGGGGGGGAAATTGACATACATCAGGTGTATGCTCATTGTCCTCTCCCAAGTTTTGTACGCTTTTTTTTGTCCAAAAAAAAGGAGTATTATTTATATCATTACTAAAAATAAGCCTACGGAGCTCAAGAATGGGGCGTCGATACATGGCAAAGTACAAAGGGCCTAAGGTGGGGATGTAGGCAAGGCCCAGTGGGCTATCGAGTTAGCACTTCTCAGGCAGTAGGCAAGGCCCACAAAGGAGAGGCTTGATAACAGAACTTGGCATTCAGCGATAAGAGTACCAGCTTCCCAATTGAAGCGATCTGCAAACTTAAGAGCAGTGTAGACTTCACTAATGTGGAATTCATCCTGTCAACAAGTTGTGAGCAACAGTGTCATAGCGTCCAGTTTGGCGCGATTGAAATCTTTTAATAAATCTAGCATCTTTCGAATTATGCTCGCTTTGCTAAAATTAAACACCAGGTGGAGAAACTTCACTGATTCTTTTTATTGAATGAAGGGGTTGGCGAGGCTACGTTGGCCAGAGAGTGAGGAGCACCACCCGAGTCTGATTTTGGAACCTCTTGCTTTAGTGGTTTCACTCTGTGTAAACCTCGTGCTGTGCACGATTTATGATACAAAAATCAAAATGTTTGGGCATTAGTTCAGCATTATGTTAAATTATCGATTTAAATTTTTGCGTTAGACTTTCCAACATGGTACGAGAAACGACTTTTATGTAGTTAATTTAGCGAACACATCCACCATATTCATCAAATTTCACGCGTCATTCTTAACCATGCTTAAATGTAATGGTGGGTGTTGAAATATGAGTTCATATGCTTTTTATGCATATATGGTTTCCCTCCACCAATCAAATGAATAGGGAAAGAATCAAAATTTTGAGCAATTAATATGTATAAAACTAGATTAACAAACATGAACTATTGTATTTTATTAGACAATTTCCTTATTATATTTCATGATTTCTATAAGGTTATTTGAATAAAAAATTTTATCAATAGATTATTTGATATGACAATTTCCTTATGTAAATATTTGGACTATTGTGAGATAGAAGAATTGTCGTAGAATTTGAGATCACTCAATTGCTTTGAAGGGTTGGGCTGGGTCGACAAGTAAAGTCTATTTTGGATCTTGGTCAATTGGACTAGATCAATCACAACCATTAACTATATGAGCCACATTGAATTTGACCTTATTTTTAAAAAAATCAAAATGTTTTGATTGCTCTTAATAGATTGATTCGAACCTAGACAAGAATTTCCTAGTCAGGACCAAAGAAGTCTTACTTTATGTAATAGAGGAAAAATCTATCCACCCCATAGTTACGGTAAAACCCTTAAGGTTTGTGTGGTTCTTATAATAATCTAATAGGTATACATTCTTTTCACAATAACACATAAATCATAAATAAGTTACACGATTCTCTTTTTCGCATTATTTCTTATCTAATCTGAGTAAGGAAAAAGCATCTAGCACTACTACCTTCTTTGCATGATTTAATAGGGGTAAATTTTATCAACCTTGATTTGATAAAGGGATAGATTTTAGAAGTGGTCATTCACAGAAAATAGCTACTTTATCCTCATTAAAACTTCTCTAACTTCCATTGTCTTTTTTTAACTTCCACGTTTTATTTTATGTTTTTTTAATTAAAAAATAGTTTATCAATTATTCAATTGTTTAAACATCACAAAAGAATTTTTATTTTTATTTTTTGCTTGACCTATCCTCATCAATACTAGCTTGCTATTGGGTCTTTAAGCTTGGGCCCCAATAATGGGGTTGGCCCAAGCCCAATCCACAAGCTTTGGGTTGGATGGAACCCGGTTTTGGTATGTTTCAATACTCTAACTTGTTCTGACCAGATTATCCATGGTGATGTAAAAATGCTGAACTCAGGGTCTACACTACTTCTCTCGGTGATATATGGCGAGCACACATTTGTTGCTCGCAGACCTCTATGGAGTAAGCTAGTGAGTCTAAGTTCCTCTCTCAAGGAAAGCCCTTGGATGGTTGCTGGTGATTTCAATGCCATTAGGGATTCTTCTGACCGCATGGGAAGCCCGGATATCTGGATTCCTGCTTTTGATGATTTCAAGAATTGTATGGACCAAGCTGAACTTTTTGATCTCCGTTATGTGGGCTTCCGGTTTACCTGGTCTACCTCCTCTGGCATTCATAGGAAACAACGGAAAATAGACCGTGTCCTGGTTAACAACTGCTGGTGCTCCTCCTTCTCCTTCTCTGAAGCATCCTTCTTGGCCCCGGGCTTATCTGACCACACTCCGATGACTGTGAAAATTCTTGCTCCTGGTCCTCGGCGTATTCCTTTCAAATTTTATAATCTTTGGATGAGCCACCCGGATTTTCCCATGCTAGTAACTCAGTCTTGGGAGACTCAAGTAGCAGGTTTTCCTATGTTCAGACTCTATACTAGACTCAAGCTCTTAAAGGGCCGGCTTAAGTGTCTTAACAGAGATGCTTACTCAGAGATCTCCTTAAGGGTAGCCTCGGCTAAAAGGGTCCTTTCAACCACTCAAGAGGCCCTACAACTAGACCCTCTTAATAGCTCATTGGCAGCTGAGGAACATTCTCAACTCAAGGACTATATTGAACTTCGATCTCTTGAGGAGTCTTTCTTCAGACAAAAATCTAGAATTCGTTGGCTGAAGGAAGGGGATCACAATACCAAGTTCTTTCATCACTCGATCAATCACAGGCACCTCCGTAATCGTATTATATCTGTGGTGGACGGCTTAGGACAAACGGTTACGGACCTGAAGGATGTACCAAAGGTTTTTGTCTCATACTTCCAGGATCTCCTTGCTCCGGTTGAGATGAGTGTGAGGCCATCTATACAGGATATCAAGGATGTCATTCTCTCCCCTCTCAAGGAAGAACACATTAACTCTCTATCCCATCCTTTTCTTCCTTCTGATATTCGCGATGCTATGTTTTCTATGGCTGGTAATAAAGCCCCAGGTCCTGATGGATACAATGCTGACTTTTTTAAAAAGAATTGGGACAAGGTGGGCCATTCAGTTACTGAAGCGGTAATGGATTTCCTCGAAACTGGACGCTTGCTCAAGGAAGTTAATAACACTATTATTGCCCTAGTGCCTAAAATCCCCAATGCAACTTCAGTTGCTGATTTTCGACCTATTGCCTGTTGTAATACTATATACAAGTGTATTACTAAGATATTCTCCTCTAGAATTGCTGCGATTCTTCCACATATTATTAGTCCGGTTCAAACTGCTTTTGTAAAAGGTAGGAGGATCAGCGATAATATTCTTCTTGCCCAAGAACTTTTCAGTGGGTTTCATAACAAGCCTTATATTCCAAAGTGTGCCATCAAGGTGGATTTTAGGAAGGCCTATGATACTCTTGACTGGGACTTCTTAGAGAAAACTCTTCACGCTTTTGGATTTCCCAACCACCTCACAAAACTCATCATGGTATGCGTTCGTACCCCAAAATTTTCTATATCCATAAATGGTGAACTCCATGGCTTCTTTTCCAGTGGTCGTGGTATAAGGCAAGGTGATCCCATGTCGCCATACCTTTTCACCTTGATTATGGAGGTTTTCACTGGGATCCTCGACTCTTACACTCGGCATCCAGAATTTCGATTCCACTGGCGGTGCAAGGCTACACGCCTATCCCACCTTTTTTTTGCAGATGACGTTTTTCTCTTTAGTGAGGCAAGCCCTGGCTCTATTTCATGCCTCCAGAATGGGCTTACTTTATTCTCTACTTGGAGCGGTCTGGTTCCCAATACCAGCAAGAGTGAGATCTTTATCTCAGGAGGATCTGAGACTACCAAGGAGCAGATTGTGCAAGCGCTTGGCTTCAACCTTGGTTCCCTCCCGGTGTGCTACTTGGGGGTACCTATAATTACTTCGAGAATGAGCAAAGTGGATTGCAATGCTCTTGTATGCCGTCTCACTGCTAGAGTCCAATCTTGGACCCACCGGTTTCTTTCTTTTGCCGGTCGACTACAACTTATTAAGTCGGTACTACATGCTATCCAAGCGTTCTGGGCCTCCATCTTTTGGCTCCCATCTTCGGTAGTGGAAAAGATAGAGCAAATTTGCAGACAATTCCTCTGGAAGGGCCCATCCATGGGTTCGGGAGGTGCAAGGGTATCGTGGGCTGATGTCTGCCTCCCCATGTCCGAATGAGGTCTTGGAATTAGAAGAATCAGAGATAGCAATAAAGCAGTCATGGCTAAACATATCTGGTTGCTATTTACTGACAAAGAGTCTTTATGGTGCAAATGGATTCATGCCACATATCTCAAAAGGAATAATTTCTGGAATGCTTCGACTCCAACTCGGTGCTCTTGGGCTTGGAGGAAGATCCTTACNTGGGCTTACTTTATTCTCTACTTGGAGCGGTCTGGTTCCCAATACCAGCAAGAGTGAGGTCTTTATCTCAGGAGGATCTGAGACCACCAAGGAGCAGATTGTGCAAGCGCTTGGCTTCAACCTTGGTTCCCTCCCGGTGTGCTACTTGGGGGTACCTATAATTACTTCGAGAATGAGCAAAGTGGATTGCAATGCTCTTGTATGCCGTCTCACTGCTAGAGTCCAATCTTGGACCCACCGGTTTCTTTCTTTTGCCGGCCGACTACAACTTATTAAGTCGGTACTACATGCTATCCAAGCGTTCTGGGCCTCCATCTTTTGGCTCCCATCTTCGGTAGTGGAAAAGATAGAGCAAATTTGCAGACAATTCCTCTGGAAGGGCCCATCCATGGGTTCGGGAGGTGCAAGGGTATCGTGGGCTGATGTCTGCCTCCCCATGTCCGAAGGAGGTCTTGGAATTAGAAGAATCAGAGATAGCAATAAAGCAGCCATGGCTAAACATATTTGGTTGCTATTTACTGACAAAGAGTCTTTATGGTGCAAATGGATTCATGCCACATATCTCAAAAGGAATAATTTCTGGAATGCTTCGACTCCAACTCGGTGCTCTTGGGCTTGGAGGAAGATCCTTACTCTAAGGGATGTATTCCTACCCCACTTCAGATGGAGAATAGGAGATGGTGAATCTACGTCGCTCTGGTTTGATCCATGGCTTGACATTGGTCCCTTAAACTTGGTATTCTCTGACAGTTATTTACTCCAATCGGACCTCATTAGACAAGCCAAGGTGAAGGACATATATTCCCCGGATGGGACTCAATTACTCCAAGAGCTAGCTTTATGGCAAATTCGGGTTCCTCACCTCTCAATTGGTCAAGATTCCTTTTCTTGGGTGGCGGACTCCTCCTGTAAATTTTCAATGGCTTCAGCGTGGGATATAATCCGGTGCAGATCCAACCCGGTTCCTTGGTCCTCCTTTGTCTGGAATAAGGCTCTGATACCTAGATATCAGTTCCTCCTCTGGCTTATTACTAAAGAGCGCCTTCCAACTCAGGAATATCTTATGTCATATGGCAGTATTCCTTATTCGGTCTGTGCTCTTTGCAACTCTAGGCCCGATTCAATCAACCACTTGTTTTTTGATTGCAGCATCTCCAATTCTCTTTCTAATTTCTGGGCCGATAAGTGTAACCTCCCTTGGCACAACTCCTCTTGGTCGGATAATCTTCAATGGGTTATGAACTCTGTGACTGGCAAAGGTTTCTACTTGGAGATAGTACGCTTTTCGTTTGGGTGTTTATGCTATATCATCTGGAAAACCAGGAATGATATTCTCTTCCGTGGCCAGAATCTTTTTGTTCCTTCCATGAAACTATACCTCAGTAAGGCGGTCAAGGACAAAGCGCTGGCTTTCAAATCGGTTGAGGATATTCCCAGAAATAGAAGAATGCAGCGTAGTTGGGGGATAGACGCTCGCATTTTTGATGTGGAGACAGCCACAATATAGTATAGGATGAATTGTGTCCTCTTGATTCTTCTATATTTCTAGCCTACTTGTAATTTCCTTTGATGATCATGGTACCCCTCTACTCCAATGACACTTCGTCTAGTGGAGTGGTTGTTGGTACCGTGTCTCCCCCCTTGTCTGTACATTTTGTTGGTCGTTTTATGATAATTCTTACCTTACCAAAAAAAAAAAAAAAACTTCTCCTTGTGAAAAGTGTGCAAGTAACAGTCATGAGAAGCACTTATTGATGAATGATGCTCCCTGTTATCAAGATTATCAGAAGCGGACCTGGGTTATTGCCCAAGAAATGCGAATTTCGTGGGTGATTGGGCCGTGCGGGCTCATGGGATAAAATGCCTTCTACTAAATTGACTTTCTTCCCCTCTTCATTCTTTTTGCCTTTTACTTTGTAACGACTAGGGGTGTGCAAAAGAACCGGGAACCGCCCGGACCGCCCGAAACCGGACTGGACCGGACTAGAACCGGTGGTTCTTAAGGGTACCGGTCCGGTTCCCGGTTCCATAGGCGGATCCACCCGCCCGGACCGGACTGATTTTTCTTAATTCAAAATTAAGATTTTTATATTCAAAATGTAATAATATTAAAAATATTCAGAATAATAGTCTAGACTTTCTTCATCA
Organism: Corymbia citriodora subsp. variegata; assembly: GCA_014858505.1. Classification (NCBI taxonomy): domain Eukaryota; kingdom Viridiplantae; phylum Streptophyta; class Magnoliopsida; order Myrtales; family Myrtaceae; genus Corymbia; species Corymbia citriodora. The sequence continues at coordinate 23,315 of MU090407.1, read as the reverse complement.
CCTTCATTCTTCCCTTGCCAGTAAAACATGACCAACAAAATAGAGGGTTCTCTTTCTCCTATTTATAGAGACCAAGGGCTCGTTGTCTCTCCTAAATAATCAATGTGGGATTGAGCCTCCTAGTCCCTCTCCCTTCTCTTCTCTCTCGTTGCCCCTTGCATGTAAGTTACTCCAGCAAGTTTCCAAATGTCTCACATTGAAGAATTACTCAAAGAGCATTTGAGAGATTGCATATAAAATCCAGCCAAGGAGATCAATAAACCTTGTGTCTAGAGCGGCCTTGGGGTTGAGATTAATATTAATCTCTAAATGGGGCTGTTTTTAGAGTGTTTGTTCGGAATTTTGGCGTCCGAATCCACCCTCTATCGGGTCGGTTTGGTCCTCGGTTCCCAAAATGAGGAACCAACTCCGACCCTCCCTTCCGCTTCATCTCTTGGCCGGTTCAGAGGATTCACCCGGGAACCGGACCGGACCGACGGTCCGGTTCCCGGGTGGATCCATAGAATTAGTGGGCGCTTCCCGATTCCAAAAATTTGGAACCGGTCCTGAGCAGGCAGTTCCCGGTTCCGGGGTGGGAACCACCCACCCGGACCATGCACACCCCTAGTAACGACACCCCTATTTTGAGCTCTTCTGGCTAAGTCCAATCTATGATATAAATAAAAATTGTTTTATGACAAAGACAAAATACAAGCACGTGGGAGTGTTTGGGTGCATAGGGCGACCCTAAAGAGAGACACAAACATTCTCGTAATTGCAAGCAAAATGGGAGATCAAGGAGTAGATTTGGCTGTAGGAGCACAAGTGCTAGTCCAAGTGCATGATTAAATTTTTGAACAGCGCGTTCACACAAACATTATACGGAGCAATCTCAGTTCTTGGGACTTGGGATACAATTATGCAAAATCCGAAATCGGTGACAAAGCATGTTGGTTGTTTCCCATGCTTCGTCTGTATTTGATAATGCCGTGTTGAGGTGTTCTTTTTGTACACTCCATGTTTGACACCATGGAAAATCAAAAACGACTTGCTATGCAAATTTTCTTTGTGCTTGAACGATTTGTGTATACAATGTGACTAATATGTCCTCCATCTCTCATGAAAAGTTTGACTTATTAAGAAATCGTTATGAATGGAGATTCATAAGCCTTACGAGCACTCCAACTGGCCAAAGGTAAAGATGTGAGCCCCAGCATATGCCCAAGGAAAGAAAGTGAATGGGCAAACGGAACACATTATCCCAGTGCATTTCTCAGCCAAATCGGACGGCCCTAATAGGAATGACTCAATCACACAAATTTGATAAGTTTTAAAACTCAATTAATTACAATTTCACATGCACTATACACTTATTTCCTTATAATTTAATGCTTAGGGTAGCGTATTGAAGTGTTCTTTTTGTGCACTCCATGTTTGACACCATGGAAAATCAAAAACGGCATGCTCTGCAAATTTTCTTTGCTCTTGAACGGTTTGTGTATACAATGTGATTAATATGTCTTCCATCTATCATGAAAAGTTTGACTTATTAAGAAATCATTATGAATGGAGATTCATAAGCCTTACCAGCACTCCAATTACCCAAAGGTAAAGATGCGAGCCCTGGCATATGCCCAAGGAAAGAAAGTGAACGGGCAAACAAGACACATTATCCCAGTGTATTTCTCAGTCAAATCAAACGGCCCTAATAGGAATGACTCGATCGCACAAATTTGATAAGTTTTAAAACTCAATTGATTGCAATTTCACATGCACTGTACACTTATTTCCTTATAATTTTATGCTTAGCGTGGCGTACTGGAGTTCTTTTCACGCAACAAACAGAGGAACCTTTTCACATGGGACACGCATGCATGATAAGAGAGATGGAGAGAGGGGAAGCCGGCGAGGAAAGTTCTCCTATGCCGACCGGGTCAATGCATTGATTCGGAGGATGACGCCAGGCTTTTGCTAGGTAGCTGGTCTCGTTCTTCTTATCCCCACCAATCGATCCCTTGCCTTGGCTTTCACTGGACGGCTGAGTTTTCAACGCTCTTCTTTCTCTGTCCCCACTCGCTTTTTTCCCACGGCTTTCGTTTTCTCCCGTCAAAACCCACCTGCCTCCCCGGTACCCATAAACGAAGACGAACGAGGAAGCTCCTCCCGAAGCTTTTCCGAGCACCAGCGGAGGAAATCTCGACCACCCGGAAGACGAATTTCGCTAGCGAAGTCGGAGAAGGCCGGCCATCATGTGTTGCTGCTGCTGCGACGACGAGGGCTGCGAATGCCGGCCTCTCGGGTTCCTCCTGGGCCTCCCGTTCGCGTTCCTCTCGCTCATCCTGACCCTCGTTGGCATCGTCATTTGGATTATTGGGTAAGCGTTCTGCTCATCGCCTGTATGTACTGCAACTGTTCGACGAAAGTCCTCTTCCAGAAAAGGGCTTCTGTATGGGGGGTGCGAGAGAGAGAGAGACCCGTCAGTGTTTGTTCAGTGGATGACAGTACAGCGAATTGGGGCTGAATTTACTTCGTATGCCATACGTTTGATCGCATGAATTTGAGCTTAATCTCATGATTGCGTTCGCGGTAATTGGGAATTTAGAGCTATTTTGGTTTCTGATCCGATTATATGTTCTCGGTGAAATCTGCAGGCTGCCCTTGTCCTGCATATGCCCGTGTTGCTTTTGCATCACGGTGGTGGTCGAGTTCGCTCTGTCGCTGATCAAGGCTCCGATTCTGGTCATGAAGTGGTTCACCTCCAAGATCCCTTGTTGATGATACATATACATGATCTCGAATCTTGTCGTCGCCTTACATTCGAGTTCTCTGCTTGAGAAGACTGATAGTCGATTGATTCATTCGTGCGGATTTTCAGTATATACATGGCTTTGCCACACATATTGTTTCGATTGCTGCTAGATCTTTTCTTTTTCCTCGTTCGTAGACCATTTTCTGTATTACGAATCTCATCAGTTGCAGTAATCCTTTTAGAGGGTTCCTTTTTTTCTTCAAGAGGCTGTGTTTCTCGATCACATGATTGGAGGAAATTCTATTCGACCAATCAATTGCTGCGAATCCAGAAATTCGGGTGATAGATGAGTGCCTCGGTCTATCGACGCCTCGGGGACAATCATCTACACCGGTGTATAAAAAGACATTTGAGATTCTTAAAGTAGCGATGGATAGCTTATGGACCAAAAGCAAAGATTCTGGCTGACTTTTATCACTAATGATCAGTGTTCACAAGAGCGAGACCGGTCCTTATCTTACAATGTTAAAGGTCATTCTTGTTGGAAAGATCTTTCGGGACTTGCTTTAGCTTTACCCAATTGTCATCACATTTTGCTGATGTCGCCATCAACTTCTCCAAGCATCATCGCCAACAATGGCTCCCCATACCTAAAAATTCGAGATAGACACGACGCCATTGATGAGCTAATTCGAAGAAGAAGGGACCGGAAGTCGATGGTTAGCGACGCTTATGTGAATGGCTAACATCGTTTTTTTCGAAGGAGATTTTCTCCGATCATGGTCATATAAAATAAGCCCACGTGAAATCTAAACCACCCGCCATCATTTCATGTGCATAAAAAAGATCACCGCTGCACACGTCAATCTCTTAAAGGCAGTGGAGAAATCAGCTCGGTCAATCTCACGGGCGTGTCAATTGGGCCAGCCCGCTGCACGTGGCGATCTCAGCGTTGGTCAACGTCGTCGCTGGGGCCCACGGTGAGAATCCGGCCCGGAGGCTTTGTGTAGTGGGCGGGGCCCAGTTCTGATGATCATGATGGCGCGAATCGGATCTTGCATCACCCGACCCGGTTGCCGGAAACAAATACTATAAAAAGAAGAATGAGATTCGTTTTCTTCTTTTCCTTTTAAAAAAGGGACATGAATTGCCTTGATAAATTTACACAAAATTAGCATTGGTCTAAATCTTAGCCTCAAGTCTCTTTCTCTCCCTACCCACCACTAGAGGTCTCAACCACTGCCTACCAATACTCAATCAACACCTCTTTCATGCCACTTGTCACGTCTCACCTATCATTGTCCATTAAAAATAAGTTGTATTCTTTAATTTGTATAATAGATGTATGATTGTATGGATATGAGCTGGGTACCTAAGCATGACCAAGGAACATATCCCAATCTCTGTGTCATGGCTGTCAAGGACCTAGACATAGGTACTAGAGTCTTGGAGAGGGGCCCAAAAAGGAGTTGGCTCTCATTTCTAAACGCCAATATCTTATTGTATGATGGCAAATGACTTTTCGTCTTTAAAGAAGGAAACACTTTAACTTAAGTAGCATGATGCATGTGGAATCTTGTGTGAAACCACTTTTGTAAATTCAAATATATAACGCAGCCAACTGACCCAAGCCTAGGAGTTGAGCAATCTAGCATGGCCGTCGACATCAAGGCATAAGCACGGAGGCCTTAGAGATGGCTTCAGGACTTGGGCAGGCCACTGAGGTTTTGAAAATAACCTGCCAACTCGTTTCTTAGTGCTAATGTCTTGATGTATGATAGAAAATGACTTTTGGTTTTTATAGAAGGACATTATTTTTGTAAATTCATGTCTTGGGTCGATTATAACAAATAATAATCTTTGGTTGATCCATTTTTCTAAACGATTCAAACCCAAAAAACGAGGAAAAGAGGATCTAACCAAACGCCAAACGGAAGAAAAAAGGATGGAAAAAACAGGAGAAAGAAACGTTGAATAAGAGAGAGAAACGAAGGAGAGAAAAGGGATTTGCAGCTTTTCTCAATGGTGGGCCCGCGAGCGACACGTGTTGCTCGCGGAATGGACTAGAATCCGACAGCACGTTGATTCACTGGCAACGGCAACGGCAGTTCCTTTCACCAACCCCCGTTGCCATGGCGTCGTGCCTAGCGCCTTCCCTGTTCCTGAAACAGCTGGCCCTCCTCGCCGCCGTCGCCGCGCTGCTTCCGGTCATCTCGTCCTCCCCTGCTGTCGGATGCTTCGACTCCATCCTCAGCTTCGGCGACTCGCTCGCCGACACCGGAAACATGCTCCGCCTCTCCCGCTCCGAAGGCCACCCGACGCACGCCGGCTTCCTCCCCTACGGCGAGACCTACTTCCGCCGCCCCACCGGCCGCTTCTCCGACGGCCGCCTGGTCATCGACTTCATGGGTGAGTCCGAAAGTCGTCAATTAAAAATGGGTTCGGCACGGTTTTTCGTGAGTTGCTCGAGAAACTTCTGATGGGTTCTGATGGTGCCGTGGTGTCGCGACTTGCAGCTGAGTGGCTGGGGCTTCCGTTCGTGCCTCCTTACTACGGAGACGACGGCGGACGGAGCGTGGCGGATTTCAGGAAGGGCGTAAACTTCGCGGTGGCCGGAGCGACGGCGCTCGACGAGAACTTCTTCGAAGGGAGGGGGATGGGCAACGTGTTCCCGAATGTCTCTCTGGGATTTTAGCTGGGCCTCTTCAAGGAGCTCTTGCCTTCTCTGTGCAGCACAGCTTCGGGTAAGTCCTGTTCTGTCAAATGCCAAGAATACATTGACCCCACTTAGAAAGTCCAAAATTTGCAATTTAGTCCCTGGAAGGGTTGAAAAGTGAAAGGTACATGGTATTACTGTTTGTGTCACTTGGCGTATTGGTCATGTAGATTGTTTTGGTAATGCCACATCAGTGTCGGATCGATGTTAAGTCCCGATTTATGGAGAAATTCCATCGGCGGCCCCTTGAGTTTGTCCATCTGTCCATTTTAATTTCCAATGTTGAAATTTGTACAATTATAATCATTGAGCTTTATTTTGCATTGGATTTGGATCACGATACTTCACGTAACCAAAGTGAATCATGTACATAATTTCACAATGGAAAATCGAAATGAACCGCAGGGTCAGTTGCACAATTTATGACCCAAGTTCAATGCACTGAGAGACCAGAATCACACAAAGTTGAAAGACTAGAAAGGTCCAAGATCACAGTAAATTGAAAGTTTGAGGAGTAAGATTTAGTTCCATAATCAAGAGTTAAAACCGCAAAAGGGATAAATGTTAAGGGATCAATCCCTTAATAAATGCAGATATTTTGACAAATAAATCAGATTTTACCTTTTCTGCATTCTTCTCTTACACCAAGGATGCAATCTATTGATGACTCTCAATGAAACTAGAAATATCTTGTTAAATTAAATAGTGTAATCCTAGATTCAAAATGGTCTATATTTGAATCTCAAGCCCTCTATTAAGTTTAAGCCCTCTATTAAGTTTAAGTATACAGACATGTTGTTAAATTCCTGGGTGCCGGATGAGCTGTTTTATTGGTTTGTCAGTGCATTGAGATCAGCTTTCACACTAGTTGGTGCAAATTCTCTACTTGAATTGTGCTGGCATACTTGGCAGATTGCAAACGGTTTCTTGGTAACTCTCTGATTCTTATGGGAGAAATTGGTGGCAATGACTACAATTATCCCTTCTTCATGGGAAGAGATCTGGAAGAGATTCAGGGCATCATGCCCCTTGTCATTGAGGAGATTGTTTTGGCTATCAGGGTATGATCCTCTTCTTAACTTCCAAGCTAAATGATTTTTATGCAGCATCACAATACAAGGGCCAATGGGCCTTCTCTGGCCTTTTCAAATTCCATTGTTATCGATAAATTATGGTATTTACCAAGCAAAAGCTGGAGAATGATCCTAAGCTAAGGGAAGATATAAAAGCATGGAGCTTGTCCTGCTCCATGGAACTTGTGTCAGTGATGAGACCTTCATCTCTAAAGAACTTTTCAATAAATGTGCCTCTCCAGGTTTTTGCTGCTCATGTATTATGTAAAGTTCATTGCTCCTTGAAGGGGAACTAGTACCTACCTTAGTGTTATCTAAGTCCTTGATGTTATTCTATATGCAGTGAAATGCTGTTTTCAGTGCATGTATAGGTGCGCACATGATAAACTTCCAAAAACAGGGACTTCTTAAATTGTTCGCCCATAGTATCAATAATGCTGGATAGCTTACTTACATTGAAGCATGTCCTGGTAAATGAGATAAAAATCCAGCAATCTAGTTTATCATGAAGATTATCTCTCACGTGACCATATCTGTCCGACTTTCAGTTCTTTGACTTATCATATTCATCTTATCACCTTGAGATGCATCATTTTTCCCCTCTTCCTGCCATATGGTTGCAGGAGTTGATTGACTTAGGTGCAGTGACAATATTGGTGCCGGGTAACTTTCCAATTGGATGCTTGCCTGTCTATTTAACAGAATTCCAGAATTCAGACAAGGAAGAATATGATCCGTCAACTGGCTGCCTTAATTGGTTGAATGAATTCTCTCAGTATCACAATGAACAGCTCCAGAGGAAGCTCGACCATCTACGAGAGCTTCATCCACAAGCTAATATTATCTACATCGATTACTACAATGCTGCACTCCGCTTTTATCAGTCGCCAGATAAATTTGGTAAGTTGCATCTCCATAACAGGCTTTTCCATTAGCCCTCACACTTCTTGGTGCATAGGGGAAGCTCTCACTTTCCAATCACTGATGTAGCGATGCTTGCTCATCTTCATCCAGAGGAAGTCAGTAAATCCACTACTTTTTCACAATGAGGATGACCAAGCGTGATAATTCGTTGGATGAATGATTTCAAAATTTCAGTCTTGCTGCTACTGGTATCTCATTTGGTCTATCAAGTTGACAACAGACAATAACTAACGGATGCAAATTTCTTCCGTCAACTCACTGTATCCATTGTCTGCCAGTTAATAGCATACTGACCGACACATTGGACATATTGGCAGTTAATCCAACGCTCCTTTTGAAACAGGGTTCGATGGCAGAATACTCAAAGCATGCTGTGGAGGAGGTGGAACCTACAATTATAACTCATCGGCATTGTGCAATTCCAATGCGAGGGCATGCAATGATCCATCCTCGTATGCAAGCTGGGATGGAGTCCATTTCACGGAAGCAGCATACAGGTGGATTTTCAAGGGCTTGGCGGACGGTTCGTTTACTGTACCTAAATTGGACATTTCTTGTCCTTCACTAGCCTTGAATGAGCCTGCTTTAACCAGCTCTGAGTAACTAGCCTACTTAAATTAAACTTCTAAGACTAAACAGGGAGATACATGTAAATTCGCGGATTAACTTTAGAGAATGCTGATCCGCCAAGGGTTGAGATCCTCTAAAATTATGAGAACTCACAAAAGCAGTGTTTCTAATAATGTCAACAATGTAGCATTGCATTTTGTTTATGAATTCCTCACAAAGGTAGACAGGCACCAGAGAGTTCTCAAGGCACTCAATTCCTCCCCCTCCCCCACCTCCCAATCCGATGGCAGGAGAGATGGTCAGCCAGATGTTCAGGGCGTGTCAATCTCGCACCTGTATTCTGTCCTGTGCCACCTTTATCCGGCAAAACCATGACCTTTTTGAGATCATGGTTTTACCCACGCTCAATCTCGCGCTCACTCATTGAGCACCTATATTGCTTCGATGTTCTCCCCTTGCTGGTATCGACCCTTGATCAAACCATATTGTTGCTCTCTTTGCATGATTTGATAATCCTTTATGCACGTTGGCGTTGCACGAGTTCACCGTATGCATCTTGATTCACAGCAGCCCCCCTTCTTGATGCTATGAAGTTAGATTGTCATATATTTGTTGGGTCACATGAGTTTAGTATTGACTTGCATGTTTCCTTAGTGTTAGATTGCTTTTGCATTGAGTTTTTGTGCATGTTGATTAGAACTTGTCTTTCTTGAAATACTTTGATCTTTGCGGGTACTCATGACAAATAGGTTAAAGTTTTGGCCTTTGGTCGATGTTTTCATTTTGACGCCAAAAGAATTGAGTCTTTCAAGAAAAAATCAAAAATTTTATTGTCCAAAAAAAATATTAAAAAAGTCTTAAACCTGTTGCATTGTTGCTAATTTAATCATAATTTCAAATGTGCCAATTTAATCTTCAATTTTTTTTTAACTTAGTACTAGTTTAGTATTTCCGGCTAATTTTGATTGCATATTACTAACGTGGACACCAGCCAGCTTACGTGGTATTGCCAACGTTAGCATGGATAATTTATAATAATATTTTAATATTTTAATATTCTTTAATATTTTTTATGATTTTTTTTCTTTCGTTTCATTTTTCATTTCTTCTTCATTTTGCTGATGACCGGCCACGACAAGCTAGCCTCACCTATTGGGGCTCGCCCAGGCAAGGCCAGCTCACCTAGCCTTGGCCAATGGCCAATCATTAGCATATGGATGAAGAAGGGCAAAAAAGACAGAAAAAATCAGAAAAATAATTAAAAATTTGAATAAAATATTCAATATTAATACAAATTTGTTCACGTTAGCATTAATAGTATCACATAGGTTGGCTAGCATGAACATCAACAATATTTAGCCAAAATTAGTCAAAAGTATTGAATTAGCAATAGGTCAAAGGATTTATAATTAAATTGGCACAATTAAATTGTTTATAACTAAATCGTCGCCACTACAATAAATTTAGGACTTTTATGACACTTTCCCCTTATTGTCCAACATGCCATATAGGATGTAGATTTGTTTGAACGTATATATTATGGAAAAGATCATAAAAAGATTGCGTCTTTTATTTTCATGTTTAAGCATATAGTTTATAGGACATAAATGAATACCTAGGTAATTGCATGTTAATAATAAGGATAAGAAAGAACACATCTTGAAAGCATGTTGGGCAAGTTTGCATCTAGTTTAGGAGATTTTTTTTATTAATTCACGTTTATCTAGATTAATTTAGGAATTCGACAATTATTCTAGGAAATATCCGCTTTATAGTTTGATTTAGAACACTTCCACTTTTTATGCATAACTCACTAGGTCCCATCTCGGGATTTAATAATAACGTTATGTTTAATTTTGCCCGATATAACTAGGGTTTTTTTTTTTTTTTTTATATTCCTGCCCCTTTTTGTTTGTTGTTTATTTTGCTATATTATTGGTTTCTATGTTTGTTCTTGCCAGGTTGATTTATGCATGATCATCTTTTTCATGTGCTTGGATGATTGAAATAGGAAAAAAAAATTAACAAGATCGCATGCAAATTGCTTTCACAAAACAAAATAAAAAGAGCAACTGGCGTTGGACACCTCTACCAAAATCAAGGTCTCAGATTCGTTAATCTATGATTTGCAGGAGTAAGATGGGATTCCGAGTCTTACTCGGGCTCCTAACCAGCCCCATAATAGGGTATTTCGGAGTCAGGCCTTAGTCTTCTTTGGATAGGGATTTTTAGATGTTGTTTTAGGGTCGGGTCGGGTCGGGCTTGCATGAGCTTGTTTGACCCCTTAGAACACAACCTGATCTTCCTCTCTCTCTCTTTCCACATGCGCAACAAGGATGAAACCCTAAATCTAAGCCCGACTCATCTGCATTGGCCTAATCCAATCCAACCTATTCTTTTGGGTTATATGATATTCGAGTCTTGGGTTGAGTCGAGTCGGGTCAGGTCAAGCGCACCATGTAGCATTTTCGATTGAGTCGCATATCATGAAACTTGGCCCAACTCGACCCATTGACACTCCTAGAGTCTGTGCTAGATGTAGGCCCCACCTCACAGGAAGAACTACTCACACCGACATGGCAATCCCTTAACTCTCTCCGGATTTCACCTCGGAAGGGTTTCGACATATCCTTCTTTGTTTGTTTTATTATATCACCGGGGTAGATCTTAGAATGTCCAAAAGGTGAGACCAAACTCACTTTTCCAAATTTTACGTTGGACCAGCCCTCGTTTGCACCGTTTTGTGCCGGTGAACTCTTGGGCTATGTGCACTGTTGGAAAACCGGAGTTTCAAATTCCCAATACAATTGCGAAACAAGAGATTAAAATTTAGATTATGGCATAATACTCGAAAATTAGAAAGTTTTTGTGAGAGGAGAAAGTTGTGCAAAATTTTCGGATAAGAGCAAATTGGAAACTAAAATCTTAATGGGACCGTACAAATTATACAAAAAGAATGCATGAGGACTATTGTAAATTTAGGTTCCTTTGAAGTATAATCGATGAGAACACAACCTTGTCTAAGATGCCTGTACATGAGTCATAACTATGTATAGGGTGATCGATTTCAAAACTGGTAGATTTAGATCTAAAGCCTAGAATCTACCATGCTAAAATAGGTTCCCATTTTTTCGAATTAGGAACCCACCTTATTTGCCATGAGATCAACCTTGCTTTTCTGGTTCGGTTGTAGGGTCTACCTTGAGAACCTACTTTTCTTTTGTTCTTGTTTTAGTTTTATTCTTTAGAGCTAAATAAAATGAGTAATAAAACGATTCGAAGTACAAAATGAATAAATGCGACAAGCAAAGATGAGTTGAGAAGCGATTAAGGGGGAGGTTGAGTCATGAGCGAGTGAGCGAGAATCATGAATTGCTTGAGTAAGGTTGGAAAGAATAGAGAAAAAGATCCAAGGGAAAAATGGTTAATACTACAAAAAAAACTCTAAATTGATATACCTTTGATAAATTTATCCAAAACTAATTTTTTGACCATCAAAAATCTCAAACTGATATGCCTTTAACAAATTTAATTCAAATTGGTACATTTGTGATAAATTTACCATTTGTTAGTTTCCGTTAAATTTTATTGCCATATTACTGAGTTGAATAACACGTGACATATGACTAGTATATCAATTTGAAATTTTACTTTTTGGTTGTCATAGTTGTATCAGTTTTGTGTTATTAATTCAATTCAATGGAGGATAGTAAATGTGCCTTTGCGGGTTTTGGCAGTTAAAAAATTAGTTAGAGTAAATTTATCAAAAGTATACTGGTGTAGCGTTTTTTGTGATCATTTGGGGTAATTTTATCATAAGTGTATCAATTTGAGATTTTTTTTATCATAAATTTTTTAATTTATTAAGGTATTAGCTCAGAGAAAAATTAGAATATATAAGTTTCATGAAATCGGTTCCAAATTCGATTCAGTCGATCTAGTTTGCAAATGGTTAGTTCAAACGATTTGGAACCGTTCCAATGAAATCTGAAACTAGCCCGGTTTGTAGAACGGTCCAGTCTGATTTTCAAGTAGAATCGATACGGTTGTACACCCCCGACGTGGACTTGCACTAAAGTTTCTCTAGGTACGTAAAAAATCTGAATATGGGATTATGACCACCCGGCAAATTAGGACCATGGCATGGCAGTGGCAATGGCAGTTCCGTTCACCACTTCCACTGCCTACCCGAGCGATTGATTCCGTCCATCTTTCTCTCCCTCTCCAACGGCGTCGGCCATGGCGTCTTGCCTCTTCCTGAAACAGCTGGTCCTCACCGTCGCCGTCGCCGTCGCGGCGCCGCTTCCGGTCATCTCGTCTTCCCCCGCCCTCGGATTCTATGACTCCATCATCAGCTTCGGCGACTCGCTCGCCGACACCGGGAACTTGCTCCGCCTCTCCCGCTCCGCAGGCCGCCTGACGCAGGCCGGCTCCCTCCCTTACGGCCAGACCTACTTCCGCCGCCCCACCGGCCGCTTCTCCGACGGCCGCCTGGTCATCGATTTCATGGGTGAGTCGGAAAACCGTCGCTGAAAAATGGGTTCGGCGCGGTTTTTCGTGAGTTGCTCGAGAAACTTCTGACGGGTTCTGATGGTACCGTGGTGTCGCGACTTGCAGCTCAGCGGCTGGGGCTTCCGTTCGTGGCTCCCTACTACGGGGATGACGGCCGACGGAGCATGGCGGATTTCGGGAAGGGCGTGAACTTCGCGGTGGCCGGGGCGACGGCGCTCGACGAGAGCTTCTTCGAAGAGAGGGGGGTGAGTGAGTTGCAACCGAATATCTCTCTGGGATATCAGCTGGGCCTCTTCAAAGAGCTCTTGCCTTCCCTATGCAGCACAGCTTCGGGTATGTCCCGTTCTGTCAAATGCTAAGAATCCATTGACACCCCTAGAAAGTCCAGAATTTGCAATTTAGCCCCTGGAAGTGTAAAAAAGTGAAAGGTACCTCCTAGTACTATTTATGTCACTTGGCGTATTGGTCATGTATATTGTTTCGGTAATCCAGCATCGGTGTCGGATTGATGTTGAGTCCCAATTTATGGAGAAATTCCATCGGCAGCCCCCTTGAGTTTGGCCGTTCATACATTCTAATTTCTGATCTTGAAATTTGAGCAATTATAGTCATTGAGCTTTATTTGCATTGGATTTGGATCACGATTCTTCACGTAAACAAAGTGAATCATGTACATAATTTAACAATGGAAAATTGAAGTGGACAGCAGGGTTACTTGCACAATTCATGACCCAAGTTCCATGCAGTCAGAGACCAGAATCACACCAAGTTGGAAGTTTAAAGGTCCAAGATCACAGCAAATTGAAAGTCTGAGGAGTAAAATTTAAAAATCAAGACTCAAAACTGCAAAAAGGATAAAAGTTTAGAAATCAATTCCTTAATAAAATGCAGATAGTTTAACAGATAAACCAGATTTTACCTTTGCTGCATTCTTTCCTTGCACCAAGGATTCAATCTGCTGATGACTCAATTGACATTGGAAATGTCTTGGAAGTTAAATTATTGTAATTTAGATTCAAAATGGATACTGGAATCTCCAGCCCTCTATTAACTTTATGCATACAGACATATTGTTAAATTCCTGGGCGTCCAAATGAGCCGTTTTATTTGTTTGTCAGTGCAATGACATCAGCTTCAAACTACTTGGTGCAAGTTCTCTATTTGAATTGTGCTATCATGCTTGGCAGATTGCAAACAATTTCTTGGGAACTCTTTGGTTCTTATGGGAGAGATTGGTGGCAATGACTACTATTATCTCTTCTTCGTGGGAAGAGATCTGGAAGAGATTCGGGGCATTGTGCCCCTTGTCATCGAGGAGATTGCTTCGGCTATCAATGTATGATCCCTCTTCTTGCATCCCAAGCTAGATGACTTTTATGCAGCATGGCAGCACAAGGGCCAATGAACATATGCTCTTAGCGAACTTAAAGATGTTATCGTTATGAGCCTTCTCTGGCCTTTTCAAATTCCATCGTTGTCAATAGATTATGGTATTTACCAAGCAAAAGCTAGAGAATGATCCTAAGCTAAGTAAAGAAAGACAACCACGGAACTTGTCCTGCTCCATCGAACTTATATCAGTGATGAGACCTACATCTCTAAAGATTTTTTCAATAAACGTGCCTCTCCATGTTTTTGGTAAATTTATTGCTTCTTGAAGGGGAGCTAGTAACTACCTTAATCCTTGATGTTATTATATAGGCCGTGAAATGCAATTTTCAGTGCATTTACAGGTGTGCACATAATAAACTTCCACATGACTTCTTATATTGTTCACCTATAATAGCAATAAGGTCCACTAGCTTACTAACATTGAAGCACATGCTGGTAAATGAGATGAATATCCGGCAATCTAGTTTATCATCAAGAACATCTCTCACATTTCCATATCTTGCCAACTTTCGCTTCTTAAACTTATCATATTCATCTTATCACCTTGAGATGCATCATTTTTTTCCCCTCTTCCTGCCATATGGTTGCAGGAGTTGATTGATTTAGGCGCAGTGACAATATTGGTCCCAGGAAGCTTTCCGAAGGGATGTTTGCCCGTCTATTTGACAGAATTCCAGGATTCAGACAAGGAAGAATATGATCTGTCAACCGGCTGCCTTAATTGGTTGAATGAGTTCTCTCAGTATCACAACAAACATCTCCAGAGGAAGCTCGATCATCTACAAGAGCTGCATCCCCAAGCAAATATTATCTACATCGATTACTACCATGATGCACTCCTCTTTTATCAGTCGCCTGATAAATTCGGTAAGTTGCATCTCCATCTTCTTGTTGCATAGGGAAGCTCTCACTTTCCAACCCCTGATGTAGCGATGGTCGCTTATTTTCATCCAGAGCAAGTCAGTTAATCAACTACTTTTTCACAATGAAGATGACCAAGCATGATAATTTGTTGGATGAATAATTTCAGAATTTCAGTCTTGATGCTTCTGGTATCTAATTTGGTCTTTCAAACTGACAACAGACAAGAACTAACGTACGCAAATTTCTTCTGTCAACTCACTGGATCCATGGTTGGCCAGTTAATAGCATACCGACCAACACATTAGTCGTATGGGCAGCTAATCCAACACTGCTTTTGAAACAGGGTTCAATGGCGGAATACTCAGAGCATGCTGTGGAGGAGGAGGAACCTACAATTACAACTCGTTGGCATTGTGCAATTCCAATTCGATGGTATGCGATGACCCGTCCTCATACGCAAACTGGGACGGTATCCATTTTACGGAAGCAGCATACAGGTGGATTTTCAAGGGCATGGTGGACGGTTCGTTTACCGTACCTAAATTGGACATTTCTTGTCCTTCACTATCCATGAATGAGCCTGCGTTAACCAGCTCTAGGTAACTAGCCACCTCATTTGGAAACAGAGACAAGATATGCCAATTTGTTTCATGGAGTGAAATGGTGTTTGGTCTGTGCCGCATGTGAAATGACCTTGTGCATGGTCCTTTTGGCAAATTGCTTAGGACATTATTAGCAAGAAAAGGATAATTACATCTAGAAGGGACGGATGTGTTTTTGATTATCGAAAGTATGAGTCCTATGACCTTGTTTAGTTCAATGATTGCCAGTGTCCATCAAATTTCTGATGATGAAAAGGACTAGGGGTGATCGGTTCCCAAGCCAGTCTGGTCCAATGGAACTGACTCTTTTTTTTTTCCACTAAAGAGTAGTCATATACAATGAGGGAGTAACAAATTTTAATATGGAAGTGACGATAAGTGAAGAGTTATTGTGCAATAACTTGTAGTATCATTGGATGAGACGGTATTTAGTTTATATTTTACTAATTTAAAAAAAAACAAAAAAATTGTATATATAGTCGGTCCAGTTTAGTTCCCTCTTGGAATCAGGAACTGGACTATCTAGATATGGGTTCCACTTTCAGAAATCAAGAATCGGCCCAACACTAGGAACCAGACCAAATTGGCCAGTTTAATCCGATCCAATTTAGGTGGTTTCCAGTTTAGGCGGTCCGTTTTGCATACTCCAAAAGGGACACATAAATGGAAGCAAAATGCAGGAAGAAAGGACATAAGGCATTAAGTCATGCGCCATTGGAATATGATGAATATGCATGCCCATCGTCTGGGTAAGTTATTGAGGATGGTAGTGGGCGGGTATTGTATGGTAATTGGATCGAATCTAAATCCTAATAGGATGTAGGGGTGTAAATGGTTCGGTTCAGTTCGATTTTTTAGAAAAACCGAACTGAACCGAATCGATAAGAGATGATTGTAACATCCTGAATTTCGATCCATTCCGGGATAGATAAAATGGTTAATTTATTAATGCACTGTTAGTTACGTTTACTCTGAGTTGGCCCCTCACGAGTTAACTAACTGTTCGGCAAGGCAATTAAGGATCGGTACGCGTACGACTAGTGAATTTAATCAGGGATAGGCCGCTCGACCATAAGGATCAAAGAGGAATAATACTACACTGTTGCAGGCCAATTAGCGAACGGAAATAAATCGAGTCGGCAAAAATACGAGGTCGGATTGCAGGTGATTCTGCACGACTTCGATATTAATTACGGACGACGTTAAACCGATTTCCTTTTGGCCATGTACTCAGTGTGAGCAATTAACCTCTCGTGATTACATGATAATCGAGGATCGCCCTGATTTGAATATGCACGATCGTGGATTGAAAAGCTATCAACCACGGGTCAAACGCGCGAGAACCCCTAAACGCCGTCCGAAAGTTAGGTCGTACTAAAGTCGCGATTGATTGATTTTAATCACGAATTTCAATCCGGTATCAGGTATCGAATTTTTAGGGATGTTGAGACTAAAATATTGAACGTGTCTCATTGATTCTCGAATTTTTCGGTAAGCCCGAAAATTGCCCGAAGTGGATTAACGGGTCGAGATTAGGACTGGATTTTGGGAATCGCGCTTCAGGAGTAATTAGACCAAGTACCCCCTTCTAGAAGCCTTTTTTATTTTTTAAATTTTAGGGTTTTTCCCCTTTTCTCTCTCTTCCTCTCTCCCGCCCGTCCCCTCCCTCTCTCTTCCGCACGTTTCTCTCTCCTCTCCTTTTCTCTCCTGCACGATCGACAACCCCCCCTGCAGCTTCTTCTTCTTCTTTCTTCTTTCTTCTTCTTGCTGCTGTTTTCCGTCGGCCAGAGCTGCTGTTGCCTTGCTTCCCTCGCCGCGAGACCAGTAACCACCTCGTCGCCGCCGCAGCTCCGCCATCCCGCCAGCTCGCCGCCGGTCCGCCGGTCTCGTCGTCCGCCGGCCCCGCGAGCCAGCTGCACCGTTCTTCCTCCTCTTCTGTCTGCGGGTGTTGCTGTCTTGTTCCAGTCTGGTCGCGCCGCCGCCGCTGCTGCCGCCGGACCGCCTCAAGCCAGCCACTCCCCTTGGACCTGTCTTAGCCGAACCAGATCCGGCCAGCCGTTCCTCCTCCTCTTCTGGTTTGGCCGGCGCTGCCTTGTCTCCTCTGGTTCTGGTTCGAACCGAGTCGGCCAGCCGGCCGCCTTGCCAGACGCCGGACCGCTCGAGGACCGCCGCCGCAAGCCACCGCCCTTCGCCTGACCACCCCGAGCCACTGCTGCTGCCCCCCTATTCTTCTTCTTCCTCGGTTTTGGGCCGAACCAGACCCGTGGACGCCGGAGCAGCGAGCTGCTGCCTCGCCGTCGTCCCTCCGCCCTGGACCGCCGCTGGGAGCCGTCCGGGAGCCACCCCAGCAGCTGTCGTCGTCGCCATACCCTCCCTCTTTCTCTCGGACTCTTTGGTCGTGACCTGGAGAAGCGGCCAGCAGCTTCGCCGCTGCCCGCCGCCGCCGGTCACCGCTGTAGGCCCGCCGGGGGACCGTGCCCGAGCTCCTCCGCCACACCGGGGCCACCCCAGCTTGCTGCCGCCCCTGAAACCAGTTGCACCACCTCTCCTTTCTCTCTCCAGCTTCTGTCCAGAGGTCGCCGGAGCCGCCGCCTGGTCGCCGGAGCTGCTGGCCGCCGTCCGGAGTTGCCGGGCCGCCCACCAGCCAGCCTCGTGCCGCCACAGCCGTCGGTACCTCCGTTTCGCAGCTCTTCGCCGCATGGACAGCCGCCCTCGGCCGAGACCCGGTCCCGGGCCGCCTCGTCCCGACGCGCCGGAAGTTCCCAGGCGTTCCCCTCGCCGCCGCCGTCGCGCTCGTGTCGTCGGAATCGCTTAACCGTGAGTCGATTTCCTAATCCTTATTTAGGGGCTAATATTGCTTAGGAGTAGTTTGATTAGTTTAATTATTGATTAGTGTTTTGGATGATGATTATTAGTGTTTTAATACTATTTGATGAAGCTTGCTTAGTGTTAATCATGGTTAGTATTAATAAATATTATTATTATTATTTTTGGAATAATAATAATTATTTATTATTTTCGGAATTATTAATTAAATTAATTTATAATTTCGAATTATTAATAGTAATATTGTTATTACTATTCATTGCTGAAAATTAATTATTTTTGGAGAAAATAATTAATTGTGATTATTTATTGGAAATGGTTTTAATTGAGTAATTTTGGGGGAAAATTTCTATGATCTATTTTTCCAAAGTCAATAGTATTTATATACTATATTATTAAATGACATTGGTTTATTAAAGAATGATTTTTTTTAAATGAAATTATTTGGGTTGGATAATTAATTATGGGATTTGAAAAATAGTTACAAGTATTTTGTGGGAGTAAATTATTTTATTGAAACAATCGGCTATAGCATGATTCTTAAATAAATATTTTTGAGTATAATTATAGTTTATACTTATTTTTGGGATGATTGAGTATTATTGGGGAATAGCTGATTGTTGTAGTCGTGAGGACACGTATTTATTTATTAATTGATATTTGTGTTTATTTATTATTATATATCGACACGTGGTTGGGTATCGGAGTATCGTGATGTTGATTGATCGGAATTGATCGACAGACTGTGACTTGAATTGTTGGTTGTTCCCAAGAGTTAGGGAATGTGTATGATTGAATGCCGATTGGAAATTGGATTTTGGAAATTGTCGAGTGAGATCGCATGACATATTTCGTGGGTTATCTGAAATGGCATGTCGCATGAGCATGAACGATATTGCATTCACGACAGAGCAAAGATATAAATGGATTGCCTGATAATGTGTTGCATGATCACATTAAGAGAGGGAACCCGGCGTTGCCGGAAGACTGCCAATCCCTATGGGGTTGTGCCGTGGCCAGTGGGTCGCCTGACTTCGGTCGGATGCCTGACAGGGAGGGGTTCTACGTGGGACCGCGGTATGAGGGCGGGTCCCGGGCCTCTGTCAGTTGCAGGGCTGCGGTAGTGGGCGGGTCCTATGCTCCTTTGGGAATGCTGTCTTGGGAGTGAGCCATTGACGTCGCCGTGCCTCGAGGTAAAGAGGACGAAGCTGGCTTAGCCAGAACCGCCAACTAAAAGGTTGTGCCGTTTGCCCAGGAGGGGGCGTTAATAATCGGAGCATGTGTGGGTGTGAGACATGAGAAAGTTGTGTGAGATGCTCTGATTATTCGTATGCTCTTAATGTCGTGATGATTGAATTGACAGTTTCTGCAGGTTGCGTGTGCCAAGGCCAGGTAGGGTCGCTTGTGTTTGCAACTGCTTATTGAACTGTCTTCTGATAATGTTGCTTGAGATGTGGTATGTGTTGTTTGTCAGAACTAGGTTGCATGGTTAGATTGCTCCCAAGGCGAGCGAAGTTCCTAACTGGGGCTTAGGACTTTGACTTGCTGAGTTTATCTCAACCCGTCGTGGTTAACATTTTTCAGGGCTGTAGGATGGAGGATCGACGCGTGTTACGGCTCGTGGCCGTCTTTGAAGGGAGTAGATTAATCTTGGCTCGTTGGTTTCATTAGCTCAATAGGAAGATGCCCGTGGTAAGGGCTTGTACTTGTAAACTTCCTAGGGTTAATCAGTAGATAAATACATCGATACTTTTGATGTGTTCTTGTTGGGTTTTCCTGCTATCCCTGTTTTTGTAATTGACCGGGGATTGTGATTCGCTTCCGCATGCGTTTAATCAAAAGATAAAAATAACGGTCGGCGACGGATCCTGGGGAGTCGCAAACCAAATGACCGCAAGAGAACAGGGGTTCCCGCGTGCTCGAGGGTCGGGGCGTGACAATGATACCGAACCGGACCGAAATCGTCTCGAACCGAAACCGTCCCGAACCGAATATGAACCAAACCAAAAATGCGGTTTGGTTCGGGACGGTTTTTTGGTTTTCTTATTTTTACTTTGTTTATTAGAATTTAAGTAAAGAAGAGATAATAAAGAAGAGAAATTGTTCAATTTTTATTAAGAATTCTGATTCGGTTTAGTCAACCAAACCAAATCGAAAACCGAACCGAAAACATACGAAATTTCGGTTCAGTTCGGTTTTCCATTTCGATTCGGTTTTTAATTCGGTTCTTGACACCCCTAATAAGATGGAGCTGGTTTGGAAAAGGGGGAGACGGGTTTGGAGACAAAAGTATGATTGATAAGTACCTTTTTTAGTTCAATAATTGCCGATAAACATCAAATTTCTGCTATTTGCTTAAATCAGGGCATCTGCATAAATTTAGTTTCTCGGTGACATAATCACCAGCAGATTTCTTTCATTGATAATCTCCAAGCTTCTCTTGCCAATATACTCCAAACTTATACACTACAATTTAGATTCTCTAATAGATTCGTATGATGTATTTATAGTGAAATCTATCACCGTCTCACCTTGAAGATCATATAAGTTATTATGCTTGATTTATCTCATTATCACCAAATCACTTCTATGGTTCTCAAAACTCCACCTTCCAAAGTATACGAACACCCAGTCGATCCATGACACCTAAAGAGTTCAAGTTCATCTTCATGCCTCACTCTATTCAATATTCCAATTATGCCATTATCCATTCTAATCCTAACATCACCAACACCAATACCATTGCACCCAACATTGTTCCCTAATTGCATTTTGTCATTACCCATGCATTGTAAAGTAGTAAACCAATTCTTATTTAGTATCATAATAGATCTTTTGACAAATCCTCAGTAATAAACAACACATAATTAGAGTTATTCAAATTGTTGGTTCAATGCATGTGCTATCCATGTGCCATGCACATATTCTAGAAGATTTACCGGATGAGGTTTAAGGAAGGTTTTTAACCTAAATTTTCAATTTGGAATTAGATTAGGGATAGGAATTTCAAGATTCATCTTTTAGAGGAATATTTAAAGGCCAAGACAAGGTATTCGCGAGGTGGATTCGGCCAAGGACTCGTGGATGGTCCCAAAAAAAGAAAAAAACCTTTTTAACTTTGTTAATTAAATCTTGAACTTTTTCAAATTTTGTCAATTGAGTCAATTCAACCAATTTTGACCAAAATTCACAAACATGGACACCAACCGTCTTATGTGGCAGGGTTGATGATAACGCGGATAATTTTTAATAATTTTTAATAATTTTTAAATTTGTTATTATTTTTCTTTTTCTGGTTTTTCTTCACCACTGGCCGACGAAGGTCACCAGGCCATCTCAGCACCTATAGTGATCTGGTCGTAGGAAATAACATGAATTGTTGATCTTGCGTGCGTCTCTAATATTGATGCATCCTTCCTCATGTTGCTAAGATTTGAAGTGTGCCATGCTTTGATTCCCCCTTTGCATGAATTTTATCAAATAAAGATTGCACCTTTATTGCTTAGATGTTCTCCCTTCGCACGTATCAACCCTTGATCAAGCCATATTGTTGCTCTTTTTGCATGATTTGATGATCCATTATGCAAGTTGATGTTGCACGAGTTAACCTTAGGCACGCTGATTCACAACTGCCCCGTTTTTTATGCAATAAAGTTAGATTGTGATAGGGCTATCATAGCTTACTACAAAAGGTATCTAATAGGAGTAAGTATGGTCCGAGTTGAGCTGATCGAGCACATAACCTAAGGACCGATCTGCATAGTATTGATCCTCAATGTTTGGGATTGAGGACCGACCTTATTGAGCTTGGGACTGAAAACCAAACCGACCCTATGGGTTTGGTCCAGTTTCAGGGTCAACCCAAGACCAACCGATGATTTTTTTGTTTCATTTTTTATATTCCTTAAAAGAATATACTATTTAAAATCACACATCCAACCAAACTATGAACACTAATTCATATCAAACATAAATATAAGATAAGGTAATAATAAAAATTTACACTTGCTAAAAGTAACAAACCACAATAGTGAACATGCAAGGCGAGGGAACAAAGGCAAGCAATAAGGCAAGTGATCAAAGGCAAGTGAGGTTATAGCAAGTGAAGAGGTATTTCTTTTTTTGTCGAATTAGGGCTAGGTTTCTTTTTATTTTCTAATATACACAATAAATTGGAAGAGAACAGAGTTGGCGAAAATTTAGAATAGACAAAAGTATATAATATATAATATGTTAGATATATAATGTAATATACATTATGTACAGGGTTGGTTCGGGGTTGGACCAACCCCAAATTCTACAGATCGAGGACCAACTTGTACAGTATAGAGCTAAAGATCCTAAGATCAAGGACCAACCTAGTTTTCTTAGGAACTGGCCCAGGACTAATAGGGTTGAGCCAGTCCATGGATTGATGCTTCCCCCTAATCTAATCTAGTTTAAAGGCAGTTCTCTAGCCCATTGTCCACAAGAAGCAAATTATGTGACTCGCTAAGACTTTTTGGAGGAAATCCGTCCTCCCTAACTGGGTCCGCTGACCCCGTGATTGCTAAAATCCTACCCTTAGATTCGTAGTGCTTGGGAATCTAGAGCTATTTTGGTTTCTGATTTGATTATATTCTTGGTGAAATCTGCAGGCTGCCCTTGTCCTGCATATGCGCATGTTGCTTCTGCATCACAGTGGTGGTCGAGTTCGCCTGGTGCTGATCAAGGCTCCTACACATATGCATGATCCCATGTTGATGATCCATATACATGATCTCGAACCTTGTCGTCGGCGCCGTCTTTGTCATGCATTCGTGTCCTCTGCTTGAGAAGACTGATAGTCGATTGATTCATTCATGCAAATTCCCGGTATATACATCACTTCGCCACACACATGTTTTGATTGCTGCTAGATCTTTTGCTTTCCCTCAGTTTGTAGATCATTTTCTGTATAATGATCTCATCAGTTGCAGTAAGCCTGTAGAGGGTTCCTTTTTTTTCTTCAAGAGGCTATGTTTTCTCAATCACATGTTAGGCGGAAATTATTCAAGCAATCGGTCATCATTGTCATCGTAAGTACCCGACATCAGGTACCTCAATCGGTCATCATTGTCATCGTAAGT
>MU090405.1:0-24128 GCA_014858505.1 Corymbia citriodora subsp. variegata | reverse complement strand
CTAATTGTGACGTCTCAGAAAGCTACCTAAAGTCGGAGATTGCAGGAGTGAACAGCTTTGTGAGGCATCAACAGATTCGAGTTTTCTTCACACAACTCATATATACTCCTTGTCGCTACACATGGTCAACCATAGCTGCTGTAGTGATGCTTACAGGTGCGATTCAAACAGTGTACACTGTGTTGCAGTACTATCGACGCATCTAGCAGGAAGCATCTAGAAGCTGCATGTTCCATATTGATTTTATTACAAGTATTAACTCTGTTTTTAGTTAATTGTTTGAGTTGTTAATACTTTCCTTGTGGCAGAACGGTCTTGAAAAAGTGGATGAACAATTATCATAGTTAAAGTGGTGATCACTAGGGGAGAGTATGAACAGGTGATCCGATTGCCCAAGGAATCTGGGACTTACCTAGCCTTAGCCCTAGCGACCAGCCAGTTCCATGGAACTGAGGACTGGATCGGCCAGTAAGAAGTAGTGTAATGTTCTCCCAAAATTATCGATTTATGAAGTTTAACTAATTAGACCTTGTTCTCGAACTAACAAAACCAAAGTTACATGACAAAAAAAGTGAAATGGTGCAACACCATCTTTATTTCACTAGCCAGTCTAAATAATTCTGTGACAATTACATGAACCTTCCACCCGAAAAAAGCAGAAGGTATCAAAGAACTGAGAACATTTCAAGACTAGTGAGAAGCAGCTAATGTTTGTAACTCTATCATTGTCGATCTATTCTTCAGTTGTCTCTTCCAAATATCAAAGTGATCGTCTAGTTCACCGCAACATAAAACTTGTTCCTCCAGCTGACTACCCGTGTGAGATCAACCAACTCACAAAACCTGTGTGCGATATTCCCTTCGTGTCCTGCATAAAAGAATTTTTGCATAAGGGAGAATTATTAATTCAGCAAATTATAAAAGTACGCTTGCATCAAAATCTAGCTATAAGGAAAGAAAACCATTAGTATGGCATGTCAGCACGTTATGTGCCTTGGACTAGCGTAAATCGACAATCGACAAGTGCTTGTAACACAAATGGGTCTCCTAGAAGAATGCCTTTGGAGAAAAATGCTTCCCCTCCATTTTGGCTTCCCTATCCTACGAAACAGCTTCGCTAAGAATTTCCCTTCCCTTTCCACAACCTATTTTAGATATTCGAATTCGAATTATTTCCTAGGAAAGAAGAAAACTGAGCCTTCATGCAATGAGAAAAAGGGATAGTGAATGACCACTTCCATGTTCAAATGGAAGGATTAATGCCGAATCTAGTACAAAGTAGAACAAGGAAATAAAGTTCAAGATTTTTCCCTGAGAAGTTGAAAGAGCGGAGATCAACACATTCAGAGAGAAACATTGACAAATATATTTATCAGATAATTCTTTGAATAGAACGTGTCGATGAAAAAAGGATAAGATTTAAAAATTACTTGTCACGAAAAAACGTGAAACATTTAACTTCTGAAAAGTGGCTTTTCTGTGTTTGTTAAATCACAGAGAAACCACCCATATATATTCTACCTATTTTAGAATACGCAATAAAAAACTACATAGCCAACTTATACATATGCTTCACAATTTTCATTTGTCTAAGTTTCCATTTTCCTACATTACCCTTGCATCAAAATTGAAACCGCCCGCCAGGTCACTACACTCTTTTTCATAAAGTTAGCACATAATTCATACAGAGACTCAAAAAAAAAAAAAAAAACACATAGTTCATACATTGTCTAATAATAATAGTAATTTCCCATTACACATACGCCACTCCTCTCAAAGATGATTCATTTGACCCATCCATGATCACACGAGCGATGCATGTGATGCGTGCCTCGACACCAGTATATAAAATGAAACATAGATTGGGGATTTAGACTTCTTTTTCAATTGAGATTTGTGGTAGATAATTTCGAATTTAATTAGTCATCACCTTAGGACCACAATCGATGCAGTTGATGATCAAGCTCATTCAAAGAGTAACAGATAGGCATGTTTCCATTTCCCCACATGTTATAGCTTTATCGGAGAGCAATTCTTCTCATAAGAAGTCCAAAAAGTGTAGATGCTCTTTATTTGTAGCTTTTTTTGGAAAAAGGTCAATCTATCAATCGCACTTCAAACATGTGTGTGGGCGCGCGTCTATTTATATGTCTACATATATTAAATCAATGTGGCTGAGCTCTAAGCAGGAAAATTACAAAAAAAAAGAAAAGAAAATTTTAAACATATTACATTTGTACCAGTTCCGTCCTAAACATTTGAATTTGGTTAATTTAGTTCTAAATCTTTTGATAATTTGCCAATGTAGTCTATTTGGTTATTTTTAACTGGAAATTGATGATGTGGATGCTGGCTATCTATGTGGTATAGTTGACACTCATATGAAATTTTTTCAATTTTTTTTAAAATAATGTGAAAATTTTCTTCTTCTTTTTTTATTGTAAAAGGCTAGCAGGAGGCCCCTAACCACTGTGATTAATATACTATATTTATAACTTTCTTGTTAATTTTTTTGGCTCTAAAGCCTACAACTGAAGAGAAAGGCTACTAAAAGTGATTTTTTCATCAAGAACAAATGCATTTACCATATGAATACGATTGAGCAAGGCCATCACAAATCCTCATCCAACTTTACGATGCCCAGTATTCCTACAAAAGTTTTATATCGTGTCACATTTGCAATATAATTTAATGGCAAAATGAATAGAAAATTAAAAGAGTACGTAGTGAATGAATACCCATTGTACCGAAGTTCTCCTTTCCAACAAATGTTGCTTTGCAACCTCCAAAAGAACGGTAAAACGATAATAATAAAAAACAATCTTCAAGTTACAAAATTCAAACATTTCACAAATTAGAAGCGATATCATAATATTATCATAATATAGCAAAAATATTATTCAAAGTATCGTAGTCTTAAAATACTAAGATAAACAATTACACCTAAAAATTAGGAAATTTATTTATTTTAACAAAGGCTGGTTTTTAAAGAGTGCTGAGGCTGGTTTTTAAAGAGTGCTGCTCTTCCAAAATGTTTTAGTATGCAAAAATTGTATTTATGCAGATATGCAGCACTAAAACGTTTTGAGCAATCTGCAAAGGCGAATTAGGCAAGTCAACTTAATTTATACATAAATGCAACACAACTCCTAAATGCCTTTCATGACAACCGATCATTGGCTCTAGGCCTAGCTATTGTAGTAACACTCGCAAGCATGATTCAAACGGTATACGTTGTGCTGTGGTACTATCATCCCAAGTAGCAGGAAGCATATAGAAAATGCATCTCCATATTGATTTCATAACATGTATTGACTCTGTTTTCAGTGAATATTTCGAGTTGTTGATCTTTCCTTGTGGCCAGATCAATCTTGAATAAGTGACTAACAGTTTTCATCTCCAGAGTAATTGTCACTAGGGGAGAACATGAAGTAATGATCCTGTTCTTCTTGGAAACCCAGAACTTACTCGCCCTAGGCCTAGCCACTAGCGAGTTCCATGAAATGACGACAGGTTCGGCCGGTTAAACAGCGGTCTCCAACTAATAAAACTGAAGTCACACGGAAAAAAAAAACAAAATTTAACCTGCTGCCGGAAGAGACGGGTTACTTGACAATTTGGAAGAGCTTTGATTGATGAGACTTTAACTGCATATATTTCCTAATTCGTGACTTTAACAAATGATTTGGTTTTACAGGCTTCTCAAGTTATATTATAAAGTACGTGATTTTATCATCATAACTCTCGTGATAACTAAATAATAAGTATTAATGGCGGTTGCTAATAGAATTAGCTCTCCCGACTTCACCATGAGTTGACATTTGGTGCTTCTTAAGAGTAAAACGTAGCTCCTCTACCGACTTTCCAATTTTTCAAATTTACCATTCACATGTTCCAACTTCGCCCTTCATTTACCACTTTTAAACTTTCAAAATGATTGTTATTTTATCACGTCGAACATTTTCGTTAACATACAAACAAATCCAATATAATTAGCCATGCTCACAAGTCAAAATTAGTGGTCATTCACTGTTGCTTTCTCATTGCATAAAGGGTCGGTTTTCTTCTTTCCTTGGAAATAATATGAATGCTAATCTATAGAACAGGTCGCGGAAAGAGAAGGGAAATTCTTGGAGGAGCTGTTTCGTATGATAGGGAAGCAAAATGGAGGGAAAGCATTTAGCTCGAAATACATACCGCTAGGAGACCCATTTGTGTACGAGCATTTGGGAAGTGTGGCTTCTATAGGGCGTTACAAGGTGCTCATCGATTTACGCCAGTCCAAGGTGCATAACGTACTACCATTCCGTACAAATGGTCTTCTTTCCTAATACCTAGACTTTGATGTGAGGCGTGTACTTTTATAATTCGCCGAATTATTAATTGTAGCTTATGCAAACATTCTTTTATGCAGGACGAGAAGGGAATAAGGCACGCGAGATTCATGAGCTGGCTGATTTGGCATTCAGCTTATCTCACAAGTCAGCCAGAGGAACAGGTTCTACGTCGCAGTGAACTGTGCAACGAATATAGTATTTGGCAGAGGGCAATTGAGGTCTTTGCCGGCCTTCAAGAAGACGCGCGATTGATCCCATCCACTGGGAACTTGCCATGGTTGGGTGAGCTCACGGCTGCTCACTTTCTCTCGGCACCAGTCGAGCTCGCGGAAATTTTAATTAATTTTTCATAATATTGTTTTACAATTTTAATCCGAAATAGAGATTCGGACTGGGGCCTAAGGCCGGGTCCGAACACGGGCTACTATAGACTCTCAGGTCCGGGCCACAGAAACGGGAAAAACCAAGAAGAGAATTGGGCTCAATTACTCGAGCCCAATCCGGTTCTGATCCAAGACAAACCCAGACCTGCCAGTCTGATCCCCTAAAGCCCTGCGGCTCAATTATAGAAAGAGCAAAGCCCAAACTCATCCATACCTATAGTCATAATCTAAACTTTCAGAGAGGAATGAGCCCAGACTTGCTACACAAATATAAAACAACCTACGCCCACCGCAGGACCTCCAACACAGACAAGTTCCGGTCACTGGAACAATGCTGTCGTGCTCACAGTCACCGCCTCTAACGTCTTTACTCACTGAAATGCCTATGTCGGGAAGCCAGCGTCCAAAGGGAGAAGAAGGGAAGAAGAAGTGGAGGCTGGGCAGGGAAGGAAAAGAAGTGGGCCGGCCCGCGTGACGGGGAAAAAGAGTATAAAAGAGAAGAAACTAGACCAGGCCCAAGCGGCGAACAGAAATAGAAGAAGAGAGAAAGAAAGCAGGCCGGGCCGACCTAGCCCTAGCCCAGTCTCGCTTCTTCTTCTTCCTTTTCTTTTAAATTGTAGGAACAGTTTTAGGTAACAAGACCTAATAATTATTAGGTAATGCATTATACCTGGACTTAAATTTGTGGCTTTTTGTTATAGAAGCCTGAAATACTCAATACCTCTTGAATATATTTAGTACCATCTACTTAAGACCTTTGGATGAGTAAACCTTTAATTGCATATGTCTATCCAACAACTAGTATGACTAACTAATCCTCTTTCACTGTACCCTAGTATCTTTCTTATTTGTGAAATTCAGTTTATTTCATTTGCATGCTCCTTGTTTTCTTCCTTCTTACAAGTTGGACCGTGTAAATATTCCTTTGGATTTGTCTATGCTTTTGATTTCTGGTAAAATAAGATTTCTTGTCCGGGTTTGGTAGATAGAATGATTAAATCTGAGACTTGGAAACATTTGAACTAATCGGGTCTTCCTCACATTAGGTATCTAATGCCTACGTTTCTTGGAATTAACAATGTCATTTCAATTATCAGATGGATTTCTCTGATGATGGTACATCCTCTTTTCAGCTTATTGAGCCATGTTGAGCTAATTTAAAGCCTCAGTAGAAGGATTGTGGGGGTAATGAAATTGAACAACAAGAGAGTCGTTCCTTAGCTAAAGTAGTGATCACCATAAGATCAACTTCAATCATATGTTGTGCCTCTTCGGATTGTGACACCGAGGAGATAAATAATATATATTTGGATAGTAACTTGGCTTTTGTGTACTTTTATCATATTATCAAATTTCATATACCAATATGCTGACAAGTGGTAATGTTAATAGTGGCGGAAGTTTAATGGCCCAGACAACTGAATGGAATGTAGATAAAAGGTTCTCATCTGATGCGGGTCAGGAAAAAGACGATAGCTGCATATCAAAAATAGTTTGAAATTGTGAGTTTCTATCACAATAGCATAGCATGCCATTGGATCCACCATCAAGTGCCTAGGGCAAAGTGGAGAATTATCATTTTTTTTCTCTTGTTCTAATTTATTGTCAACCATGTATGTTTGCATACATAAGGTTTTCTTTAGCAAGTTACTTTCTAGTTGTCGGAGTTCACAAAAGAAGTCTGACGTTGAATAAGAAAGATTCTAACTCGTGTAAAGGATAAGTAGTCCTTGAACTTGGTTTCTTTACGTCAGTTCCTCCTGAGTATACAAAGCTGTGAGAGTCTAACCGTACGAAACTGCATCTTCAATCATTGATGCTCCCTTTTTTGTTTGTTTTTTCCTCCTCTTTTCTGGAGGCACTTCTTGCAGAGAGTTCTTTATGCCAATGACTTGAATCCCATCCTTCCTCTTCCTGGAAGACAGAAGTTTGCTGGTTTTCCGTGGCATCATTTCTCGTTGGTAATTTCTAGTCTTCTTCCAGCACAAAACGCTAGCCCTGTTAGGGTGTTTAGTTTCCCACTTGGTATGGCTCTTTGATGAGATCCAAGCTAATTAAGGTGCTAGATCATTTAAGATTACTTTTGATGCGAAATGAGTATAGGACATACCACTTTCCCAACCTTTACAGGTGGAGCTTCTTTAGAATACTCATGTAGTGCGTGTGTTATTTCTGAACGCTGGTTTACATCATAAGGTATTTTATCTTTTTATTGGTGTGTTGCTCCATCTTCTTTGTGCAGCTACTAGTGGAAATCCCGCTTCTTCACAACGTGTTGGTACCACAAACTCTGCAAAAGTAATTTAACTGCTGGATTTTAAGGACACATCTAATTTGACGCTACATAATAGAAACGCTGGATAGATTAAGTGGGCATGTTCCTAGTAAATCTTATATCGTACCTGAAGTTGTTTCTAGGACAGTCTCGATGGTAAAGACTCATCTCAAAGGGAATCCATTACTTTTTCAAGGATTGAACCAGGCAGGTTGCTCAAGCCTGCTCGTTCAAGGAGGCTGTCGAGCACCAAATATGATGTTGACAGGTTATCAGCATGTGCTGAAAGTGGACCGCTTAGCAGTTCAAAAAGTGGTCTCTAAAGTCTTGTGGATTCATTTTCGAAGATCAAAGTTGCGCCTGAAGTTGGAACAAGAGATTCCACTAAATTTGTGTAGAAAAGACCACAAAATTGCATAATCCACTAGTTGGGCAGCAATTTATTTCAGTCCAATCA
The DNA here is from genome assembly GCA_014858505.1 of Corymbia citriodora subsp. variegata. NCBI lineage: Eukaryota > Viridiplantae > Streptophyta > Magnoliopsida > Myrtales > Myrtaceae > Corymbia > Corymbia citriodora. The sequence goes on along the minus strand of MU090405.1, from coordinate 16,676 downwards.
CCGCGATTAGATTTTAACAATGAAAATATCATAATGGCCTGCTCAGCCCAATTTTTAGATATTCATGAACCCAACACCTATTTCCATATTGAATCTCATTTTTTACATAATCAAGTCTTCAACTTTTTGTAGGTGCAAAAATTGAGTCAATTAGACATTGGATGGAAAATTGATGTCCGTTGAAAATCTTGGCAATGAGGTTATGCTTAACATTGACAAGACCCATGTAGCGTCGCACTTTGCAATACTAAACCGGTGATCTCGTAGGTACGAACGGGCTCATCATTGTTTGGCACGAATGCATATTATTACAACCCATGGAAGTCTTTTTCAACCCTAGCTGTTAGCATTTAGAAGCTTTTCTTAATTTGTAGGATGTGCTTAAAAACACTTTTCGACATATAACACTTACAACCACTAGTGTTATTAGACATATCTTACCAGTGCATGATTTGTTTTATCATGCTGAAGAAATCGAATGGGATTTTGAAAATAATAGGGTAAGGAACCTTTTGTAGGTGTAAAAATTAAGTGAATGGAACATTGAATAGAAAAATTATGTGCGGTCAAAGTTTGCATAAGAAAATAGATAAAATTGTTTACATAATTTTACTAAATTGAATGATTTTAAAATACTTGGTTGAGAGCTTTTTAATCACCTAAATGTATTTAGGTCCAATCACAATGATTGGATCTTAACGATGAAAATATCATGACGGTCTGTTCAATCCAATTTTTGGATATTCACGAACCCTACACATTTTTCATATCGAATCTCATTATGTAAATAATTGAGTCTTGAACACCTTGTAGATGCAACAATTGAGTCAATTAGTCATTGCTTAACTGACCGTCGTGAGCCGAGCTAGGCTTGTTAGGGTATGTGGCCTTGGTTGATTTGACTGAGAAGTAGGTTGGCGGTTGGTCGGGCTTGACAAGGCTAAGTGAACAATTAGGCTGGAGTAGGCTTAGTGGGTTTAAGTTTGTTTAAGTTAATTTGGGCCGAATTCAATTTAAGAGATTCAAAGCCGAATTGGGTCTCGAGTTCAGACCCATCAGGCGCCAATGAGATTAGGAAAATGCGACTCCTAATAATGATAATGATAATAATAGAAATCTACTTAAAACAAACTAAGTGATGAGAAGACACAATAAGATTTGATTCAAGAAGCTTATTCCCATGCTTCTTATTTTGTCTCTTATTGAATTGATTCTTATCTACATTCGTTTATATATTCTGGTCCTCTATTGCTAAGTCTAATTATATCCTGTGCGAAATCAAGTTGATTATATGACTCTATTAATACCTTGTGTGATGGAATGGAATGAATTCCAAGAAGGAATTAACGTGAATTCTACAATCTGTACTCAACATGGACAATGGTGGAAAGGGTTTTCAAGCCACCATCGGTGACGAACATGATGAACTTGAGATCAAGTGTGTGAAGTAGGAAGATCCATTGCTTTCCAAGTCTAAAAAATCAAGAAAGCGTCAAAATGAGCACAGACAAGCAAACGTACCATTTTCAGAGTGGTCGAAGGACTTGGCGGGAGATTTCTCGAGGTGTGCTGGCCACAAGTTGTTTCCGTTGGACCATTTCATCACGAAGAGTTGCAGTTCCAAGCACTTAAGCGGCACAAATAGAGATTCATCTATGCCATGCAAGCGCAGATTAAATCATAAAGTATCGGCCTGAGATAACTTATCGATATAGTAGCAGGAGACGAGAAAGCAATCCGGCAATGTTATGCCGAAAGCACCGAGAATTTTAGCGCATCTGAGCTTGTACAAATGATGGATCTTGACGGGTGCTTTGATTTGGAATTCTTCCGTTAGATTGGAAAATGCATACCGCTGGACAACATCCTATTATAAAACCGTTTTATGATTGTTTCCTTTGCATGAGAGTTTATGATTTGAGAATCAAATGCCGTACTTTGTTCTTAAGAATTTTTACTTTGCCGTGGATGGCCCAAGAGAAACCTCCAGATACTTTGCCGGTCTTGCCTTGGGTTTTTTCGAGTTGCTTTTTAATATTCCTACAGCTACTCACATGCAAATTACATATGCTCTACAAGGAAATCATCTATTGAATGAATTTTGTATCACGTTAATGATATCACGTTAATGAATTGTGAGGAATGTATCCAATAAATGGACTATAACTCCTCTCACGCTGTTATTCCATCTATTTCGGAGTTTTGTCGGGTGGGAATTGGATTTAGGCCAAGGCCAGTGCATGATCGGTTCCATCATGCTGAAGAAATCGAGTGGGATTTTGAAATAATAGGGAAATGAGCTTTTTATAGGCGTAAAAATTAAGTGAATGGAATATTGAGTAGAAAAATTATGCACGATCAAAGTTTGCATAAGAAAATAGATAAAATTCTTTTCCATAATTTTACTAAATCGAATGATTTAAAAATACTTGACCGTGTGAGGTTAAGAGTTTTTAACCATGTAAATTTATTTAGGTCCAATCACCGCAATCGGATTTTAATGATGAAAATATTATGACGGTCTTTTCGGTAAAAAATTTGCATATTCACAAACCTAATACTTTTTCCATATCGAACCTCATTAATTAGATAATCGAGTCTTGGATTTTTCGTAGGTGTAAAAATCGAGTCAATTAGACATTGAATGGAAAATTTATGTCCGTTGAAAATCCTTGCCGAGATTTTCAACGGACATAAATTTTCCATTGAAAGGACCTATGTAGCGTCGCACTTTGTGATTTCCAAACTCGTCATCCCTGAAACAACATAAGACACAAACTAATTTCCAAGATAAACCGGAATCCTAGAACACGAACTAGACTTTAAAACTAGAAATATTCTCTAAAGTCCTCCCGCCCACATTCTTCACGTGGAAAGTGGGAAAAAAACAGAAGAAGAAGAACAACTAACCTTTTGATGTCAACAAGTCATTGAATAGCTTCTTCTTCTCGTTGAGGAGTGTTGCTATACTAGCCTGGCAAACGCCGACATAGTACTCTAGCCATCGGACCTCAAAGGTGGAGTTTGAGGACCACCGCCATACGAGAGGAGCTTCCAGTGTCTCTTGATCGTCACCGTCAAACGAAGGCGACCCCTTCCGCAGGTTGAAGCTGCTCACCACTGACATTGCCGCACCTGCAAGTGGAGGAGAGGATCACACAACCTTCGCTTTCCTCTCTGACCTCCTCTCCTCTTCTCTCCTCCTACCTACTCCTTGCTGCTGAAGTTTCATTAACCGACCAAAAAAAACAAAAAAACAAAAAGTTTCGAGTTTATTACCTATTCTGCCCTCGACTTCACTTATCCATTCGGAGTTTCGTCGGGTGGGAATTAGATTTAGGCCAAGGCCAATGCATGATCGATTCCATCATGCTAAAGAAATCAAGTGGGATTTTGAAATAATAGGGAAATGAGCTTTTTATAGGCGTAAAAATTAAGTGAATGGAATATTGAGTAGAAAAATTATGCACGGTCAAAGTTTGCATAAGAAAATAGATAAAATTCTTTTCCATAATTTTACTAAACCGAATGATTTAAAAATGCTTGACCGTGTGAGGTTAAGAGCTTTTTAATCATGTAAATTTATTTAAGTCCAATCACCGCAATCGGATTTTAATGATGAAAATATCACTATGGTCTTTTCGATAAAATTTTTGCATATTCACAAACCTAATACTTTTTCCATATCAAACCTCATTAATTAGATAATCGAGTCTTGGATTTTTTGTAGGTGCAAAAATCGAGTCAATTAGACATTGAACGGAAAATTTATGTCTGTTGAAAATCTCAACAAGGATTTTCAACGGACATAAATTTTCCATTGAAGGGATCTATGTAGCGTCGCACTTTGTAATTTCCAAACTCGTCATCCCTGAAACAACATACCTTAATTGCACTAGACACGAACTAATTTCAAGGATAAATCGGAATCCTAGAACACGAACTAGACATTAATCGCAGTTAAAACTAGAAATATTCTCTAAAGTCCTCCCGCTCACATTCTTCACGTGGAAAGTAGGAAAAAAAACAGAAGAAGAACAACTAACCTTTTGATGTCAACAAGTCATTGAATAGCTTCTTCTTCTCGTTGAGGAGTGTTGTTATCCTAGTCTGGTAGACGTCGACATAGTACTTGAGCCACTGGACCTTAGAGGCAGAGTTTGAGGATCGCCGTCACACGAGAGGAGCTTCCGGCGTCTCCTGATTGTCGCCGTCAAATGAAGGCGACCCCTTCCACGGCTTGAAGCTGCTCACCACCGACATTGCCGCACCTGCAAGCGGAGGAGAGGATCACACAACCTTCACTTTTCTCTCCGACCTCCTCTCCTCTCCTCTCCTCTCCTCTCCTCTCCTCCTACCTACTCCTTGCTGCCGAAGTTTCGTTAACCGACCAAAAAAAACAAAAAAAAACAAAAAGTTTCGTGTTTATTACCTATTCTACCCTCGACCCCACTTATCCATTCGGAGTTTCGTCGGGTGGGAATTGGATTTAGGCCAAAGCCAGTGCATGATCGATTCCATTGTGTTGAAGAAATTGAGTGGGATTTTGAAATAATAGGGAAATGAGCTTTTTATCGGCATAAAAATTAAGTGAATGGAATATTGAGTAGATAAATTATGCATGGTCAAAGTTTGCATAAGAAAATAGATAAAATTCTTTTCCATAATTTTACTAAACCGAATGATTTAAAAATACTTGACTGTGTGAGGTTAAGAGCTTTTTAATCATGTAAATTTATTTAGGTCCAATCACCGCAATCGGATTTTAATGATGAAAATATCATGACAGTCTTTTCGGTAAATTTTTTGCATATTCACAAACATAATACTTTTTCCATATCGAACCTCATTAATTAGATAATCAAGTTTTGAATTTTTGGTAGGTGCAAAAATCAAGTCAATTAGACATTGGATGGAAAATTTATGTCCGTTGAAAATCTCAACAGACATAAATTTTCCATTGAAGGGACCTATGAAGCGTCACACTTTGTAATTTCCAAATTCATCATCCCTGAAACAACATACCTTAATTGCACTAGACAATGTCTAATTTCCAGGATAAACCGGAATCCTAGAACACGAACTAGACATTAATCGCAGTTAAAACTAGAAATATTCTCTAAAGTCCTCCCGCCCACATTCTTCATGTGGAAAGTGTGAAAAAAACAGAAGAAGAAGAATAACTAACCTTTTGATGTCAACAAGTCATTGAATAGCTTCTTCTAGTTGAGGAGTGTTGCTATCCTAGCCTGGCAGACGTCGACATAGTATTTGAGCCACTGGAGCAGAGTTTGAGGACCGGCGCCGTACGAGAGGAACTTCCAGTGTCTCTTGATCGTCACCATCGAACAAAGGTGAACCCTTCTGTGGCATGAAGCTGCTCACCACCAACATTGCCGCACCTGCAAGCGGAGGAGAGGATCACACAACTTTCGCTTTCCTCTCCGACCTCCTCTCCTCTCCTCCTACCTACTCATTGCTGCCGAAGTTTCGTTAACCGACTAAAAAAACAAAAAAACAAAAAGTTTTGTGTTTATTACCTATTCTGCCCCCGACCCCACTTATCCATTCGTTTTTTTATTTGTTTATTTAATAGGGAGAGAAAATGAGGTTTGATTTTTAAAAGTCAAAAGACCCGGCGCGAGACAACGTGCGCGTGGGAATAAAAATGTAGAATTTTGACCTTGTGGGTATGGCAGATTCTATCGAAAGTCGTGAAACCCAAAAGAAAGAAAGAAACATTATTGAATGTTTGACCCGTCTATATTATATTGATTTAATTTGACTCCGAACACTTTAAAAAATTAAATACTCGATGATTTTTTTTTAAGCTGCGGAACAATAACTGTAAACTTGTAAAACTAACAATTTGTCTTCTGTATTAAACATTCGTAGTACAAACGGCAACAACAAAAATTCGTAAATATAAACTCGCTTACTATTTTTAATAATTTATCGGACATAACTCTGTCGGATTTTGATGTACTCTCTTTAACTCAAGTTCCAATGGCAGCACCGTTTATTTTTCGATCTGCCCGTGCATACTAATCTTGAATGCATAATGTCTCCTTACTACGTACAAGTAAAGGATATTTTCGAGAAGCATTTCAAATGAATGAATAAAAATCAGTGCGTGCCTGGGCCAGCCCATTTTCCCTTTGTTTCGGCTTGGCCCGCGTGTGGTCCTTCGTTCCGCATCGCATCTCTGCAGCCAAGATACGCGGAGACAGAGGAGGCCTGCGACCATCTCACCAGAGTTGGTGGTTGTGGGGAGGGGCAGACCGGCCGAGGCTAGCTGGCATGGCAGTTGCCTGAAAATCAAATTAACCTAGTTCTGCAAAGGAAACCTCCAACTTTCGACAAGTTCAAGCTCGTCCCAGGCGTTTCCGTAGTACGAAGAATGACGTGTGATCGGTGACGAGAAAACATTTCGCGGAGTATTGGAACTCAACATTTACAGGCGTCATCCAATAGCAGACGTCCTCGAAAGGGGCTATTGTCGCCTCCAGTGAAAATGCCGAGGTTGTTGGAACTAAAACTGCAAAGGCACTTTGTCCAATGCAAGTCCCAATCTAATATATTGTAATTTCATATTTTCAAAATATTATTTTCAGGGTCAATGATTTTTTTTAATCTAACTTTGGCCTCTATAAATCATCTAAATTTCACTTTTACCCTCGCTTTTCATTTTCCATTGTATAAATGATCAATATCGCTCCTCATGTTTGGTAGTTTCTAGACATCATTTTGCCCAGTGACTACCGATCTAGTACTCCTGCTCCTACAAAAATGCTTTGGTCGAACCGGAAACTGCAATGTTTATAGGCTTTTTGGATGGGACTGGATCGGTTACGAATCGACAAGTGATTAGACTCTTGGAGATTTTCAAAGGTAAAAGCACATACGGCCAGTTTGATAGTTCAATAAAGTGTTAAAAATTAAAAATTCAACACTCACGTGAGATTAAGCTTCTTTGATAAACATTAAATAGAGTCGATTCATATGATTACATGGAGTCTCAAAAATCCATTTTGTGCAGTCAATAAGGGAGTAGTTACTTAATCTGCTCAGTAAATCATTGATGATAATCAGAAATTTCAAATATACAAAAGAAAACTTACCGATAGTGGCCTTTTTTTTTCAATGTTTGATAAGAGATTCATAATATTCAGTTATCAAATTTCAATTATTATCAAACCTTCTATTCCTATTTTTAGTAAGTACTTGAAATTCAGTTCGTAAAAGACTCAATTAAGTAAAATCTCACGAAACGTGACAATTAATTACCACATAAACTACTAACAATTATTAGAATGAAATAATCTAAAACCGTTATTGACTAATCCCAAGATTGTGTTGGGTTATAAACTATACCTAGGGGAGGGTGAATGCCAATTTGGGCTGGCTTAATTCCTTCAGGAGATCTCTCCCTCTCCACCGATTCGGAGAAGCGTTTAGGAAAAAGGAAAAAGTTGGACAGGACAGAATGGTCAGAGAAGAAGCATTGGGAAATCGGACGCATCCTGACGAAAGACACTGTCTATGATAAAAACAAAACACAACAAAAGGCCAATGTCAATTCCCAAGGTGGCCACCATAGTCGCCACCAACGAGCGAAGACTCCACGGTGCCAGAACAGTTGTCGGATCCATTTAATTTTTTTTACTGTTTCTTGAACGACACCATGATCGATCCTTGAAACGAGTGACTCTCAACCGATATTCTTAAGTTCTAAGATTTTCTTAAGTCTTTTAAAATATTTCTAGGGACGGATGATACGGTAATTGTACACCTATGTAATTAATGCGGGTAGGTGGTAGTTAAGGAAATACGATCTCCACCGTTAGATCGATGAAAGATCTACGGATATGGTTTGTCTTGTACTTGTATATATAGGGGTCTCCTCCCCTTCATTTGTACCATCTCATTCTACAAGAGTCATAGAATCTAGAGCTTCTCTCGCTAGAGTTTCTCTCTCTATAATTCTTGTGAGTTGAGTGGGAAAAGCTGCTTGAGAGAAATCAAAACATTTTTTTCTTTTTTCTTTGTTGTTCTTACTCCACCAATCACCGGGCCTCATCGATTGACCACAAGTGAGGGTCAACCTCGCTAGTTCTTGGTGAGCTCAAGCCTCACCATCCTTGAGCAAAGTTGACCTTGCCGGCCCTCGCTTTTGGCCAAAGGAAAGAGAAGAAAAAAAAATGAATAAAGGAAATAAATAATAAATGACTGGAAAAATATTAAAAATTATTTACGTCAATACTATCGTATCACATAAGCCAACCAACATCTATGCTAGCAAAATCCAGCTAAAATTAGTTAGAATGATTGAATTAACAAGGCTGCTTGGGAGAAATCCTAAGGACGCACGAGTTCGAAGGGAATGCTAGATTGATCGACCCGTGACACATTCATAATTATTTCCTTTGCATGAGATTTTATAAGGCTTGAAAATCAAATCCCGTATTTTGTTCTTAAGAATTTACACCTTGTCACGGAGGTTTCAGGAGAAACCTCCAAGACCTTTCCCGAGCTCGCCTTCGGTTTCTTTCGATTGTTTTTATTGGAACTTCCTGCTGCCACCACTCTTGAGCAAATTGCTGAGGCTCCAGAAGGAGATCATTTACTAGACACGTTCTGTCACGCGTTAATCAATTGCGAGGATCGTGCCCATTATCCAATGGAGTTTGATTGGGACTCTCATCGTCATATTCCATCTGTTTTGGACCTTCGCTAGGTGGGCATTGGATTCAGGCGAACGTCAGTGAGCAACAGCTACCTGGGGGTCAGATTTGAGAATAGAACTTTAGAATTATCAAGGATATTGGTCAGTATTCCTTATGACACCATATTGCCTAATATGGTGGCTTTTGAGCAAAGTTCTGCCAAGTTAACTAGTTTCATATCGACCTATTGTACATTTATGAGAGGCCTCATTCGCACAAATGAGGATGTCCAAATTTTGAGGAACTATGATGTCATCTCCGATCAAAGTTTTTAACAATGCGAGCGATGAGGATATTTTGGGCTTCTACAGTGAAATCGGCAAGGATGTTATCATCGACATTGAATTGGCGGGTCTAGGATCCCATTTTGCCAAGACAAACCATTCATTTCGTAGCCACTAACGGGCTCATCGTTGCTTGGTGCAGCTTCTAATTGCATTTCATGAAAATCCATGGAAGGTTGTTTCGGCGCTAGCTCTTGTAGTCACAGTTTCAGGCTTAATTCAGATAGTATATGCCCTACTCCAGTATTATCATAAATAGCATGTAGAAGTTTATTCTTACTATGTAGTACATGCCTAAAACACTTTTGGACACGTCCAACATTAAGACAATGCTTTCTTTTTGAATCGGCACGTCTAGGATCCCATTTTGCCAAGACAAACAATTCATTTTGTAGCCACCAACGGGCTCATTGTTGCTTGGCGCAACTTCTAATTGCATTTCATGAAAATCCATGAAGGTTGTTTCGGCGCTAGCTCTTGTATCACATTTCAGCTTAATTCAACATATATGCCCTGCTCAGTAGTATCATAAATAGCATGTAGAACTTATTCTTACTATGTAGTACATGCCTAAACACTTTTGGACACGTCCAACATTAAACAATGCTTTCTTTTGAATCGCAGTCTAGGATCCATTTTGCCAAGACAACAATTCATTTGTAGCCACCAACGGGCTCATTGTTGCTTGGCGAACTTCTAATTGCATTTCATGAAAATCCATGGAAGGTGTTTCGCCTAGCTCTTGTATCACAGTTTCAAGCTTAATTCAGACATATATGCCCTGCTCCAGTAGTATCATAAATAGCATGTAGAAGCTTATTCTTACTATGTAGTACATGCCTAAAACACTTTTGGACACGTCCAACATTAACACAATGATCTTTCTTTTTGAATGGCAGGTAGCGTGATAGGATCCCATTTTGCCAAGACAAACAATTCATTTTCGTAGCCACCAACGGGCTCATCATTGCTTGGCGCAGCTTCTAATTGCATTTCATGAAAATCCATGGAAGGTGTTTCGGCCTAGCTCTTGTAGTCACAGTTTCAGGCTTAATTCAGACAGTATATGCCCTGCTCCAGTAGTATCATAAATAGCATGTAGAAGCTTATTCTTACTATGTAGTACATGCCTAAACACTTTTGGACACGTCCAACATTAACACAATGCTTTCTTTTGAATCGGCGGTCTAGGATCCCATTTTGCCAAGACAAACAATTCATTTGTAGCCACCAACGGCTCATCTTGCTTGGCGCAGCTTCTAATTGCATTTCGTGAAAATCCATGGAAGGTTGTTTCGGCGCTAGCTCTTGTAGTCATAGTTTCAGGCTTAATTCAGACAATATATGCCTTGCTCTAGTAGTATCATATATAGCATGTAGAAGCTTATTCTTACTATGTAGTACATGCCTAAAACACTTTTGGACACATCCAACATTAAGACAATGCTTTCTTTTTTAATCGGCGGGTCTAGGATCCCATTTTGCCAAGACAAACAATTCATTTCGTAGCCACCAACGGGCTCATCGTTGCTTGGCGCAGCTTCTAATTGCATTTCATGAGAAAATCCATGGAAGGTTGTTTCGACGCTAGCTCTTGTAGTCACAGTTTCAGGCTTAATTCAGACAGTATATGCCCTGCTCCAGTAGTATCATAAATAGCATGTAGAAGCTTATTTTTACTATGCAATACATGCTTAAAACACTTTTGGACACGTCCAACATTAAGACAATGCTTTCTTTTTGAATCGGCGGGTCTAGGATCCCATTTTGCCAAGACAAACAATTCATTTCGTAGCCACCAACGGGCTCATCATTGCTTGGCGCAGCTTCTAATTGCATTTCATGAAAATCCATGGAAGGCTGTTTTGGCGTTAGCTCTTGTAGTCACAGTTTCAGGCTTAATTCAAACAATATATGCCCTGCTCCAATGTTATCATAAATAGCATGTAGAAACTTAATCTTACTATGTAGTACATGCCTTAAACACTTTTGGACACGTCCAACATTGAGACGATGCTTTCTTTTTGTTTATGGACAAGATGTTGTGGTTTGTGTGTATTATTTCTGAATGCTGGTTTACATCCTAAGGTATTTTTTCTTTTTATTGATGTGTTTATCTTATCCCAAGATAAACAATTCATTTCGTAGCCACCAACGGGCTCATCATTGCTTGGCGCAGCTTCTAATTGCATTTCGTGAAAATCCATGGAAGGCTATTTCAGCGCTAGCTCTTGTAGTCATAGTTTCAGGCTTAATTCAGACAGTATATGCCTTGCTCCAGTATTATCATAAATAACATGTAGAAGCTTATTCTTACTATGTAGTACATGCCTAAAACACTTTTGGACACGTCCAACATTGAGACAATGCCTTCTTTTTGTTCATGGACAAGCTATTGTGGTTTGTGTGTATTATTGATGTGTTGATCCATCTGCTAGTGGAAATCATGTTTCTTCACAGCGTGTTGGCACCACAAACTCTGTAAAAGTAATTCAACTGCTGGATCTTAAGGACACACCTAATTTGACACTACATAACAAAAATGCTGGATAGATTAGTGGGCATGTTCCTAGTAAATCTTATGATGTACCTGAAGTTGTTTGTAGGGAGAGTCTTGAAGCGTAGTGGTTTGTGGTCTTACTAGACACAGATCCAGTTGCACTACTATGGCATTCCATCTATCTAGAGTATTCTTTGCATCTGGTTGCACTGACACAAATCTAAAGATCTGGGATATCAGGAAAAAAGGGTATATACACACGTACAAGGGTCATGATAGTGTATGTTTTATTTATTGCTTTGTTTATCATGTTTTTCAACTTGCAAGGAGAGGAACCTCAATCTATGGGAAGGTAAGAAGGGAGTCGGACTCTGTTAACCTTGAGGATGTCACTGAAGTTCTATGGGGAAATCATGAAGTTCTCTTAAGTACTCTCCCTTCTCACTTGACAAAGCTACAGGTAATTTAGCTGTTTTTGAATGTTTACCTAGCCGAGAAAAGTCTAATTTGTATATTGCACGACACTGTATACTTCGTTTTGTATGTTGGCTTCCTTAAGCTGTAGCTCTTCCTCTAATGACTAGCTTTTGATTTCCCACCACAATCTTATGACGTTGGGTAGGATTAGGTCTGCTAATAAGGGTTGCATCTATGCTAGCACCACTGCTAATAATTGGAAGACATGGTATTAGTAGAAGGTATAGCAGTTGTAGCAAAGAGTGTTGACATAATGCTTCTAATTTCTAATGTGTAAATCCAAACACAGAATAGACCGTTCAGAAGTCATAGGAAAGGGCATCTTTGACTGACTATATGTTACTTTGTTATCTGCACTTTTACTTGGTAGTTGCCTTGACAATTTTCTCTTGTATTTCCAGTAGTTCAGCATTTCTTTGAAAGGAAATTTATGAAAGGTGCCGTTAACGCATTGAGGAGATTGCCGGATCATTCTGTGGGTATCATCATATGCATGTTTATCCTAAAATCCCTGATATATAATAATTTTCTTCATTTTGCTGAGACACGTGATCATGATGCTAGTGTAGGTGCAAGCAGATGTCATTGCATTTTTATGGAAAAGATGGAGATGCTGAAATTAGATTTATTTACTTACTTGCTTCCTGTGCTTGTAATGTGGTTATATATGCTGGTCAGCTTAGTTATGTTGCTAGAGATAGTCATCCGTTTGAAATATTGCTTTTACCATCTAATTGCTCAAACAGTGCAATGGGAGTTATGAATGGTAATAGTATCTATAAAGTAGTAAGATATGCATTGACATCGACAAAGTTGCAAGTAAACAAGCGAGGATCACCTTGAACACCACTACAACAATCACTACCACTGATCAGGAGCAAAAACAGAGAGCTCCCCTCGTGATTCTTCTTCAAAATCTGATCTTTCCAGTGCAATGGATGTCAAAACCATCTCAAAAGGTCAGTTTGGGTCTCTTGGTTTAGCAAGGAAAGAAACAAGAGTAGCTCAAACCTCACAGATCTTGCCAGCCACCACCCTATTCATCTAAGCCATATTATCCAAGAATTTCGCATGCAAAAGAAGGGCCAGAGGCAGCAGCGCACTCGGAACAAGAATCAGAGACAAGCATGCTTAATCGCAGGCAAACAGCAATGGAGGTTCCAAGTTCAAGCAAGAAAAGAGCATTCTCCATACCTGGTTCGGTCAAAAAGACCTTCTGAGATTTCAGGTTGAGGCGGAGAAGAGAGAGTCCAATATGTCAGGAGGTTCAGACAATGCACCATGCTATATATATGCATGTATGGCGTCCTTCCTAGGTTAGTGGAAAGAACCAAGAAAGCATGAGAGAGAGAGAGAGTGTGTTACAGCAAGCATGAGAGAGAGATCATAAAAACGTTTAAAATAATGAAGAAAGAGCTTAATAGTAGAGGGAAATCAAAGGAGCTGACTTGCAACGCAAGGAAATTCGTTGGAACTAGGGGGAGAGAGATCTTGGAAGCCTCCTTGTGTTAGAAAAGAAAGAAGATAAGAGTTCGAGAAAAAAAAAAAAAAAAGGCATCTTTTGCTAAATTCTCTTCTTCTTTTTTCAAGTAACACGATAAGACTTTTACCGACTTAGTCAAATTTCAGTATTACAATGCATTTGAAAAAGCGTGATAATAAGTTTGAGCTCGATAACTTACCTTGCAATAGTCGGGAAACACGTTCTCCAAGAGGTGAATATCCCACTACATTTGAAGAAGCGTGTGGGGGCAAATCCTACAACCCCATAACATATGCTCTAAGAGGTCAGTTTCGAGACTACACATATAGAAAAATCATCTTTTTTTATAGGTCATTTTGTGTGTGTATATATATATATATATATTTACAGCTTAAAGAATTAGGTCAAAGCTGAACAAACTATATGTTTGGTAAGCTTATATTTAAATGTTACGAAATTAATATATGAAAAAGATCTCAACACCACATGAAATATATTAAGGAATCGTTATTAAAAAGAAAGTCATGCAAGTAAGGAAAGTGCATATCTGCTAGGGGTGTCAACGGGTCGGGTCGGGACGGGTCTTGATGTTACCCGACCCAACCCGAACAATAAGGGTCATGTCATTTGACCCGACCCGATCCAACTCGAAATTCATAAAACATGAAGCAAAAAAACGAGTCGGTTCGGGTCGGTTTGGTTCGGGTTTCAGGTTTTTTATTAAAAAATATTACAATTTTTTAATAAAAAATATGATAAAGGAAATTCGAAATGCTCTTATGTGATGTCTCATCCAACCCGTCCGTGAACATCTCCGCAGACTGATAATTTTTTAATAAAAAAATATGACAAAGGGAACCGTGAGGCCTCGTCCAACCCATCCGTAAATATCTCCGTAAACAGATAATTTTTTAATAAAAAATATGATAAAGGGAATTCGAAATGTTCTTACGTGACACCACAAAGCCTCATCCAACCCGTCCGTGAACATTTCCGTAGACAGATAATTTTTTAATAAAAAATATGATAAAGGGAATTCGAAATGCTCTTAAGTGACGCCGCGAGACCCCGTCCAACCCGTCCGTGAATATACTCCCTCCTCTAAAGTTCTGCATCGGCCGCGAAAAAGAAACAAATCATATGGAAGATGGGGAGAAAGAGAGGGAGAGGGAGAGAGATTGATGAGGGTTGACCTGAGGGGCGACAACGACGAACCCGTGAGACGAGACGTGCTAGATGAGTTACGAGTGGAAGGAATTGTAGAGGAGATAGCTTGGGTGGATGTGTTTTGGTTGAAGCCTTTAATATGTTTGGGTGGAACAATAACTTAACCCAAAATATGTATTACATTTGTGTCTATAATTATTATCCAAATAATATTAAGACCTGAAACATGTACCATACTTATTTCGTGTTCGGGTCGGGTTGGATGGGTTTTTTGGACACCCCTAATGTAAACAATATATTTGATCCGCTATATTGCCATTCAGTGAAACGATTAATGCGGTTTATGAGATTTCGCTAGTGTTTCAGATATCAGGTGTATCTTAAATATAAACTTTTTTCATATAATTATGTGGTTTAATGACCGTCATTTCTTGTATGTTAGGATACAAATGAGATGTCCCGGATTTTGCTGCTCCTAGAGCTGAGCCATAGTGCGGATCCCAAGTTCATGAAGCCCCCACGATGGCGCACAAAGCATTTCCTCATTGTGTTTGCGGTTTATTTGTGACTTTGTTTTATTGATAGTTCAATAATGATTGTGCGCCCACATGAGAGACAGGTTGAAATCAATCCAAACCGCCTACAAAACCTTTATTTTTGAAATAAAAGAAAAAATATATCGAAACAGCATTAGAAAAATTTAACGTAATCAAGTCTCTAATCTCATAGTCTCTGATTCATAAAAAGGAAGTAATTCTCTATCATTAGATCTATTAACTCTAGATATTAACTCCGTCGATACTTATCAAATAGAGCAGGCTTTACCTTAACTCATGGTGCATATTTTATTATTATGGTTTCGTAGTAATACAAATCAATATTTGTATATTACATATTAGTACTAGATGATACGACCCATAAACCTTTTAATTATGCTTTAGTGTGACAATATTTAAGAAGGATAATGTGCTATAATATCGTATGTTATGCGAAAGAGAGACTCCAAAAAAAAAAAATCATGGATTTTACTCAAATTTTGGCTATATTGCATATTTCCTAATTTTATGTTCAGAAAAGACCTTGTTTAGATTTCAATGTATTTTAAGATTTGATTTTCGATTTGCCATCCACAAATTTGGGATTTTGATTTCTGATTATGGGATTAATCGCATATATACTTAATTGTGAAGCTAAGAGATAACCATGATGCGCGTGTAGATATATATATATCCCAATTGATGAAATTATAATTAAAAGAAGAAAAAAAGAAATATGTATCCAAATGGTGAATCATAATTAAAAGAAGAGAAAAGAAAGATGGCGAAGAAGATGAAGGAAGAACTGATTCACGACGAATGTTCCCCAAGGAACCTTGGCCGGACCTTGGCCTTGGTCGATCTAGCCTTCCTTTTTTCACCCTCTCCGGGAAGGAACTGGCAATGTCTGCCAAAGACGGACCAAGTGCATTTACTCGATTTGAACTTAATAACTTCGGATCAACAGGACTAGAGCTCGTCATTTTACTTGATCAGATCTGCTTCCTAATTGAGTCGAGTGGGAATCGGATTCAAGGAGAGGGAAGCCAACACCTTTCTCGAGATCAAATTTTGACAGAAAATGCGGAACCATTGGAATTCCACAGCAATTTTTCATGACGATCTCAATTAAAATCTCACCATTGCTTCTGAACAGTGTCATGGCCAAGCGGACGAACACAACTGCCTATGCCATGTTCATGGAATGCCTCATTCGTACGGCCGATGATGTACAAACTTTTGCATGCTTGTTCGCAAGCATGATTCAAATAGCGCACCCTGCGCTGCGGTATTATCATCACTGGCAGAGGGAGGAATATAGAAGCTGTATCCTCTATATTGATTTCATTACATGAATTGACTCTGTTTTTTGTGAATCTTTCGAGTTGTTCATACTAAAGTGATGGTCACTAGGCGAGAGAAAGAACCGGTGATCCCATTCCGCCCGGGAATCCTAGAATTACTCCGCCCCGGGCCTAGTCCGTACCAAGTTCCATAGATCGG